>CM060381.1:13115754-13172232 GCA_030545235.1 Helianthus tuberosus
TCCATCTGTCTCTCTCTCTTTAAATTAGCTGTTCATAATCCATCATAGGATCATCCTGGCGACTTTAAATTAGTTATTCATCATCCATCATAGAATCATCCTTGGCGCCATTTTGAAGAAAATCTTTGTGGCGGTTGGGGTTATGTAGGATGTGAAATGGCGGTGGTCGGAGGAGACGTGTGGGTTTGTTATTTTATTCCGAACGGTGCGGCGACTCGGTTTGGATGGGTAAAAGCCCGACGGTTATTCTTTTTAGACATGGCGATTCTTATTAGGTTGGAACATGAGTGATTAAATGAATTAAATTAAAATATATAAGATGTTAAAATACATGCAATAACATTGCGGGGGAGAGTTGAAACGGTGCGTCGTTTGTATATCGGTTGCGTCTTAAGTTGGTTTTTGTAGGGATAGATAATAAGACCGTTGGTGAACGGTTGTGTTAACCACCAGCATAGACAATCGTGCAAAATCCCTGTTATGGGCTTGGCGAAATGATCTATGGCGGCTCCCTTTGACGCCTGGTAAACGGCTAGGAGACGTTATAGGGCGCTAACAAGTCTGATTTGATCAAAGGCGGTATATCACACCTCCTGATCTTATAATGGTGCATCATATGTTAAAGATATACTATTATTTAAAAAAAAACTAAATAAAAAACAAAACTAAAAAAATTAAAGTTTAGTGAAGCGGAAAATGCGTGTGGCTACCCTATGTTATTCACATAGCTATAACATTCCAGTATTTTCTGTATTTTCTCTCTATCACAATCCTTCCTATGTTTTTTATAAATAAAAAGCTTTATCACTATAACATTTCAAGGGTATTGATCAAATGCAAATGTGTTTTAACATACTAAATATGAGAATGAAAGAAGATTTTTAAGTATGATGTTTAGTTACAAAATATAATATATATATACACACACATGAGAATTATATAGAGAAAACTCACTTAAGTTACGAAAGCTCAAGAAAATCTTATGTAACAAACTTTTTTTTCTTCTAAAAAATTAAGAAATGTAAGTTACATGTATTTGAACGTTTTGAGCAAAAAAAAAATAGCGACGAGTGGTTTTTTTATATATTATTTGAAAATTCATATGTCTAAAAAATTGAGTTTTCAATTTTTTTTATAAAAAAACCCACTCGGAGTTTTTTGGTTTTTGACGTTCGAATTACATTCTGTATTGTTTTAGAAAAAAAGTTTGTTACGTAAGGTTTTCTTGTGTTTTCTAACTCAGGTGATTTTTCTCTCTATCCTTCCCTTGTACATAGGTATATATATATTCTTATATTTACTCCGGTAGATTAATTATGTTCAATTATACTACAGTGATTATATAATTACTCTAGTAGTGTAAATACACGAACACATTTTTTTAGATTTTAGAACTAAAATACGTTCTTAACAAGATGAGAACAAATTTTCAGAAGGGAAAAGAAATTTAAAAAACAAAAAACATATTCTCCTTCATTTCTCACGTTTAGTATGGTCAGGGGCATAGCATAGTGGGGGCGGGATGTTGGAAAAATATGTGAAAATAGCATTTTTCACAAATATAGGAAAATGATTTTTTTCCTATATTGGACTAGAAATAAATATAAGAAAACGAGCGGGTTTTATATATTTATTTGTGGGTTTATGTTCTATGTTGGAAGACCTTCGCAACGAACTAAACCACATCCAAAACGGAGCTAAGATGAATGAGATATCGATGCTCAAAGTTGGGGGTTTGGAACATTGAATGCTGAAACAAAAGGGAAAGTAGCACCTTGTCCCACATCGGAGGAGAGATGGAACTTAAATGGGTATTTAAGTGGGAACTCTCCCTCCTTATTGTTTCATGGAAGCACACACTAAGTGTACTCACGAAGGGTTCGCACTCGCACTCGCGCGCGTGGCGTGGGCGATGAGGCGCAATGTGGCGCTTTGATGGCGCACTTTCCACTTCGCGTGTAAGGACATGCAGTAGCAGTCCGCGCGGTTGTATGCTTGGCCCAGTAGGCGCGCATGGGGGCACTAAAGGCGCGCATGGGGGCACTGAAGTGAGCCAATACGACGCGACTGTGTGGCGTGATCGCATAGGTTGACTTGTGTCTCGCGCGCGCGCACGGAAGTGAGACCAATCAGCGCGCGCATCAGTATGTGTTGCGCGCGCGTGCACAGAAGCTTCCAGCATTCAATAGCAATGCAGTTACAATTCCGCAACGAAAATGCCAAGTCAAACGGTTATGCCTGAGAATTAAATGACGTATTAAATTGCATTGAAGACGTTTAATGCAATTTAAACCTCTCATTTAATTCGTTTTTTGGCTGTTTCAAATCGGGAGCTGTATAAATACAGCTCCATACCTTGCTGCATGATACCACGAACAACAACAGCAAAAGCAACTTTCTCTCTACTACTACTGATCTTTTCTTTGCAGATTTCAAGGTAGACGTCGGGTTTTGTGCCAACTCCGGAAGTACCACTGCTGCTGTCGCAACCCCAGATCCCTGATCCCCGGGAACGGGCGGACGCGATCACAGAGTTTCGGTGGTATCAGGTTTATTTAATCTTGCAGCGGAATTTACATCAGGACCGTAGTTAGGAAATATTTATCAGAGTAAAAACCACCTCATTTAATATTAATAATCACATGGGTAAAACCCAAGTTCCTTATTACAATACATTTATAGGGACAAACCCTATTTTATTGAATTTAAAACATCGTTTATTAGGTAACTTTTATAGCCACATTTTCCCCAAGCCTTCAGTGCTCTCCAGCTGACTTTTTACTAATTGGCTTTCACATTGAGTTACCTGAAACGCGTTTTAAAAACATTTGTCAATGGGAAATACTTGTGAGTGAATCCCAATTTAATCAAGTTTAAATCAAAAGTCACAGTGAACAGTATTGAGAGCGATCACATTGTTTATGTCTCCACAATTACTCCATTTGGTACTATCAATCCTGACTTGTGGGTCATATTACCCATTGGCTAACTCATTGTCCAATGGTAACGTATTGTCATCCAGACTTACTACTCACAAGTAGTACAAACTTTGTATACAAAACCCCAACATACCGGCAGTAATGGAAGAACTACAAAGACTCAATCACTGCTAATTTTCATAGTAAAACATTTAAGGTTTGGTAAAACATTACCAAAAAGATTATCAAAAAGAGGATAAACTCACTTTGCTATCTTAGACTTCGCGTAAGGGTTTCCTGGATATAATCTATAATTTATACAAATGTACATTGGTTAGTATCATAACCCTTTGAAATTATTAATAATACCCTCCCCGAGACGGCATTCCAACAACTACGTCGGGCAGAACCACGACAGTTGTTACGGAACCCTAAATCAATCGGGCAGCGTAACTATTATGAAATTGGGGTTATAATACTTACAACGGAGCAGAACCTCGCTAATTAGGGGTATAATACCCAAATATTATGCCTCTTCTACAGAATTTGAGATTTGAGATTGAAATGTGAGCGACGGAAAACGAAAACTGATGCCTGCTATTTATAGTTGTGATATACAACTTTTAGGCGGCCCGCGTAAGGTAAGGCTAAGCCTTACGCGGCCCGCGTCAAACCGAGGGTCAACGCATAGCTTGTCCGGATCACCACTAGGCTTGACACGATGTCGACACGTGTCGGCTCAGGATGCATCCGCGTTTGATGACCTCTAGCGGCCCGCGTAAGTGTAAGCTTAAGCTTACGCGGCCCGTATCAACTTAAGAAGTCAATGAAGTCCGGTCTACACCCTTATACGGCCCGCGTGAACTGTTGGGGTGGGTCTACGCGGCCCGCCTCAACTCCATTTTTCTTATTTTTAATTTATTTTATAAACTAAAACATATTTCGGGCTCGGTTTGTACATACGGGGTGTAATATAAGATATATAAGGATATTTTAAGATATAATAGGGTGTCAGAAAAATTTATGAGAGTGTTGGTTTTACCGAGGGTTGTTACAGCTGCGGCTGTTGTACCCTGGGAAACAAAACGAGTACTCCTGGGAGACTCGGAATTTGTTTTAAGGGAAGCGTGTTGAACACGTGCCTCAGCCAATCTGTTTCTTCGTCTTTTCTTATATTTTGATTATTTGAGTTGTAATTGTTTTAGTATTTCTGCTTTCTTAATTTCTGAATTGTAATCTTGTAATAAAATTTGTTTATTTTATTTAATTTACGCGAACGGTTCCTACAATCTTAAAACAAATTTTTAAAACCGTTCGGAATCAAAACCATCCTGTTTGTGATTCAAACCAGTTTTGTTTCACCCAGTTTGTGTTTTAAAAACAGTTATTTTTTGTTGTTTTCTTCTTCAAAGGAGCGACTTTGGTTGAAAACAACTTGGTTATTTCAGAATTGTCCTAAAAAAATTGCTAAAACTTTCTGATTTCGTCTTCAAAGTTGGACTTAGAAGCCAATTAGTAAGTTCTACTATTTAAAAATTTTCTGTTTTTGGTCTTCAAAGTTTGACTTAGAAGCCGAAACAGTAATTTTGTGGTAAAATTAAAATTTACTAGTTTACTTCTGGTTTTTGCGTAAATCAGACCTTTTTGACTAAAACTTTAAATTTTAATTTTTTCAGATTGTCGACCGATAATGTCAACGTTAATAACAACACTAATGTTGTGGTTGGAACCCTTGCCAACAATGTGGGAGCGTCCACTGTGGCAAATCATGCTGAAAGACCCGATAAGTTCTCGGGTCTCCACTTCAAAGGGTGGCAACAGAAGATGTTCTTCTACTTGACCACCATGAACCTTGCGAGGTTCTTGATTGAAACCGCTCCCCAACCTGCGGAAGGGGAGACCGACGCTCAGGCTCTGAGCGCGGTAGATGCGTGGAAGCATTCGGATTTCATATGTCGTGGCTACGTGTCAAACAGCCTGTCGGATGCGTTGTATAATGTGTACTACAACGTCAAGACTTCCAAAGACCTTTGGGATGCCTTGGACAAGAAGTACAAAACGGAGGATGCTGGCACAAAGAAATTTGTGGTAGCCCGTTTCTTGGATTTCAAAATGATTGATTCTAAAACAGTTATGAATCAAGTCCAAGAATTGCAAATTATACTACATGACATCCTTGCGGAAGGCATGACACTTAGCGAGACATTCCAAGTGGCAGCGATGATTGAGAAGTTACCTCCTGGTTGGGTGAATTTTAAGAATTATCTTAAACACAAACGAAAGGAGATGACTATAGAGGATCTTATTGTTCGTCTTCGGATTGAAGAGGACAATAGAATTGCTCTAAAAGGCAGCCATGCGCAAACTTCTGCTAGCGCAAATTTGGTTGAGCATGGGCAATCCTCTAAGGGCAATAAGGGCAAGGGAAAAATGACAAAGAGAAAACAAAGGCTAGCAAACTTGGACCGAAGAAAGGGGTTGTGAAAAAGAAACCTCAAGCGTTCCAAGGGGCTTGTTACAACTGTGACGAGCCGGGGCATCGGGCTAACCAATGCAAGAAACCAAAGCTTGAGCGCGCGCACATGGTGGATGAAGACGGAATGCCTTTGGTGGCAATGATTTTCGACAAAACCGCAATGTTGGATGAGGTCAATGCTGTGACCAACACTTTAAAAGGATGGTGGATTGATACGGGTGCGACCCGTCATGTGTGCCCAGACAGGAGCCTCTTTACCACCTTCAAAGAGCTTGCGGGAGATGAGAAGCTGTACATGGGAAATGCAGCTACCGCGGACATCAAGGGTGAAGGAACGGTGGAGCTCACTTTAAGCAACGTGCTATATGTCCCAGACTTGCGCAAGAGCCTAGTCTCGGGATGGTTGCTTAATAAGTTTGGATTTCGTTTAGTTTTTGAGTGCGACCAATTTGTACTTACTAAACGAGGAATGTATGTTGGCAAGGGCTATGCCCAAAATGGTATGTTTAAATTGAATGTAATGGCAGTCAAGAAGAACATGAATAAAATTGCTACTACTTCTACTTATATGCTTGAGTTTTCTAAATCGAATAAATGGCATGGTAGATTAGGTCACGTAAATTTTAATTCAATACGCCGTTTAATCAATTTAAATTGTATACCAACATTCCATATTTATTCACATTATAAATGTGAAACATGTGTTGAATCCAAACTTACAAGATCATCATCGAAATCGGTTGAACGAATAACCGAACCCCTTGATTTAATTCACACCGATATTTGTGATTTAAAAGCGGTACCCACAAGAGGTGGAAAGGTGGAAATAAGTACTTCATCACGTTTATTGACGATAGTACTAAATATTGCTATGTATATTTACTAAAAAGTAAAGATGAAGCAATAAGTAAATTTATCTTGTATAAAAATGAAGTTGAGAATCAACTTCAAAAGAAGATAAAAGCTTTGTGAAGCGACCGAGGATGCGAATATGTTGCACCTTTTGCCGATTTATGCGCAAAAAGTGGCATTATACATGAGTGTACACCTCCTTATTCTCCACAATCAAATGGCGTGGCGGAACGAAAGAACCGCACATTGAAAGAAATGATGAACGCCATGTTGATAAGTTCTGGGGTGAGCCAGGAAATGTGGGGGGGGGGGGAAGCCATTCTCTCGGCTAATTATCTTTTGAATAAGATACCACTCAAAAAGAGAGACGAAACTCCATATGAGTTATGGAAAAAGAAGAAGCCTTCATACAAATACTTGAAAGTGTGGGGGTGCCTAGCAAAGGTGATTGTACCACCTCCTAAGGCTCTTAGGATAAGACCCAGAACTGTTGATTGCATATTTATTGGGTATGCGCATCAAAGTAGTGCACATCGATTTCTTGTACATGAGTCCAAGAATCCTGATGTACACGTAAACACTATCATGGAGGTGAATCCTAACGTTGTGTCATACTTTGAAAATGTGTTTCCTTTGAGAAGACAAACACATGCAATGTCATCACCTAATTTTGAAGTAGGTGAAAGCTCATCTACACCAGTTGATGAGGTAGTTCATGATAACACACATGAACAACCTGAGGTTGAAGAAAGTGATCGTAGGCGAAGTAAAAGGCCAAGGGTTGAAAAATCCTTCAGTCCAGACTTCGTTAGCTATATGGTTGAGGGCGAGCCCAATACATATCGAGAAGCGGTTTCTTCATCAGAAGGACCTCAATGGAAAGAAGCAATAAAGAACGAAATTGATTTCATATTGCAAAATCATACTTAGGAGTTAGTAGATCTTCCACCTGGTTGCAAACCACTTGGATATCGTTGGATATTCAAAAGGAAGATGAAAACTGATGGAAGTATTGATAAATACAAGGCTAGGTTGGTGATAAAAGGATTTAGACAAAAGGAAGGTCTAGATTACTTTGATACCTACTCGCATGTGACGCGCATAACCTCGATTAGATTGGTTCTTGCTATAGCGGCTTTAAGAAATTTGGAAGTTCACCAAATTGACGTTAAAACCGCATTTCTAAATGGCGATTTAGAAGAAGAGATTTACATGGAGCAACCTGAAGGTTTCTCCGCCCTAGGTCAAGAGGGTAAAGTATGTAAACTCCTCAAGTCTTTGTATGGCTTGAAGCAAGCACCAAAACAATGGCACAAAAAGTTTGATCATGTCATGATTGACAATGGTTTCAAAATAAATGAGTGCGACAAATGTGTTTATTTTAAAGACACAAATGAAGGTTATCATTGGGAGTAATGATAAAATTATCAAAGCTACTAAAAGCATGTTGAAAGCGAGATTTGACATGAAAGACATGGGTTTAGCGGATGTGATTCTTGGAGTAAAGATCATAAGAACCCAAGATGGTCTTGTGTTAAGTCAATCTCACTATGTGGATAAAATTCTTGAAAAATTCAACGCGGGAGATACGAGTGTAGCTCGAACTCCAGTTGATACCTCCCTACATCTCAAGAAAAATAAAGGAGATGGAGTTGCTCAGTTAGAGTATTCAAGAATTATTGGCAGTCTAATGTATCTAATGACATGTACTAGACCCGACTTGTCTTACGCGGTGAGTAGGCTAAGTAGATACACCAGCAATCCGTGCGCGGATCACTGGAAAACTATCACGAGGGTGCTTAGATACATAAGATACACAAGAAATTATGGACTGCATTATACCCGACAACCAGCAGTGATCGAAGGATACACTGATGCAAACTGGATATCGGATAATAAAGATTCCAAATCAACAAGTGGTTACGTGTTTACACTTGGAGGAGCTGCTATTGCTTGGAAGTCTTCTAAGCAAACGGTCATAGCAAGATCCACAATGGAATCCGAATTTATCGCCTTGGATAAGTCAGGCGAGGAGGCGGAATGGCTACGTCAATTCGTGGAATATATTCCAAGATGGCCAAAGCCTTTGCCAGCCATATGTGTACATTGTGATAGCCAATCAACGATTGGTTGAGCTCAAAGCTTGATGTACAATGGCAGATCAAGGCATATGCGATGTAGACATAACACGGTACAAAACTACTCTCAACGGGTGTTATCACAATTGATTATGTGAGATCAAAGGATAACATTGCAGACCCGTTTACAAAAGGCTTAAGCAGAGAGTTTGTAGAAACGTCGTCAAGAGGAATGGGACTAAAGCCCGTGATAAATGGGAATATGAGGGAAACCTAACTTAGTTGACTGGAGATCCCAATATCTAAGTTCAATAGGATAACTTAATCATATTACCAAAACGGAGTCACTGTGGGGGAGTACCCCAAACTAAATAAAAAGGGAGTTATATATACTTCCTAGTCCATTCCAATCAGTGACATTGAAGTGAGGCTAAGCATATTAAGGTTAACGATTTTGGGAAATCAAATAACCATGATGCTTTTAATGATTTAGAGGAATCACCTATGTTAGAGAGAAGTGGGGTCGCTTCGAATGGATTTGTGGGGTGCGCAATTCCTAGAGCTCTCGCAGAACCAGGCTAGTGTTCCAGGACCATAATAGGACACGACAATGAGGGGTTGGCCAAACCAGGGAGAGTATTGTGTTAAGTGTATTGTCGTTTACACAAATGGGGTTATGTTCAAGGACATCGCGTCTACAAACCGCTAGTAAGCTAAGTATGCTTCACAAAAGAAGGTTCAAAGGTTACAACCTACCTATCTTGCAATACTCAACTGTCGAAGTTTATCGTTGAATAGTGTAAGGAAAAGATCGATTTCCATACATGTGTGGGATTGTTGGAAGTTTGATGAAAATAGCATTTTTCATGTGGGGTATTGTTGGAAAAATATGTGAAAATAGCATTTTTCACAAATATAGGAAAATGGTTTTTTCCTATTTTGGACTAGAAATAAATATAAGAAAACGAGCGGGTTTTATATATTTATTTCTGGGTTTGTGTTCTATGTTGGAAGACCTTCGCAACGAACTAAACCACGTTCAAAACGGAGCTAAGATGAATGAGATATCGATACTCAAAGTTGAGTGTTTGGAACATTGAATGCTGAAACAAAAGGGAAAGTAGCACCTTGTCCCACATCGGAGGAGAGATGGAACTTAAATGGGTATTTAAGTGGGAAGTCTCCATCCTTATTGTTTCATGGAAGCACACACTAAGTGTACTCACGAAGGCCCTAACTCGCACGCGCGCGCGCGCGTGGCGTGGCGTGGGCGATGAGGCGCAATGTGGCGCTTTGATGGCGCACTTTGCACTTCGCACGCTTGAGAGCCGCCTTTGTATTTTTGACCGCGCGCGTGGTCAAGCACATGGCTGCAAGGACCAAGTGGCACAGAGATGGAGCGCGGGTCCGAGGTAGCTCAGGTAGAGCTGCGCGCGTAAGGACATGCAGTAGCAGTCCGCGAGGTTGTACGCTTGGCCCAGTAGGCGCGCATGGGGGCACTGAAGGCGCGCGCGAGCAGACTGAAGTGAGCCAATACGACGTGACTGTGTGGCGTGATCGCATAGGCTGACTTGTGTCTCGCGCGCGCGCACGAAAGTGAGACCAATCAGCGCGCGCATCAGTATGTGTTGCGCGCGCGTGCACAGAAGCTTCCAGCATTCAATAGCAATGCAGTTACAATTCAGCAACGAAACTGCCAACGGTTATGACTGAGAATTAAATGACGTATTAAATTGCATTGAAGACGTTTAATACAATTTAAACCTCTCATTTAATTCGTTTTTTGGCTGTTTCAAATCGGGAGCTGTATAAATACAGCTCCATACCTTGCTACATGATACCACGAACAACAACAGCAAAAGCAACTTTCTCTCTACTACTACTGATATTTTCTTTGCAGATTTCAAGGTAGACGTCGGGTTTTGTGCCAACTCCGGCAGTACCACTGCTGCGGCTGTTGTACCCTGGGAAACAAAACGAGTACTCCTGGGAGACTCAGAATTTGTTTTAAGGGGAGCGTGTTGAACACGTGCCTCAGCCAATCTGTTTCTTCATCTTTTCTTGTATTTTGATTATCTGAGTTGTAATTGTTCTAGTATTTCTGCTTTCTTAATTTCTGAATTGTAATCTTGTAATAAAATTTGTTTATTTTATTTAATTTACGCGAACGGTTCCTACACAGGAGGCAGTCGACCCCCCGAACTTTTCGTTCAGTAGTGAAAAGTGTGTAGTTTTCGTATAGAAATTTTAGATATATACGTTTTCGACCACTCAGTCAGAAATCTCAAATTTCACGACTGAGTATGGTAAACCCATTTGTAGAATAACCTAATTCTAATATCTTCAAATATGATATGATTGCGTTCCATAATGCTTTTAATGTTTCATGTTGGCACCCTGATGTGTTTGAAATATATGCATATCAGCATCAGCATATATTATATATGATGATAATATATTGATATAGATGTATATGCCATACTGTTATTAATGCCACATGTGGGCACCCTTATGTTTAATGCGTTGAAAAACACATTACATTTACCGTTTGATGTTTTAGTTTCTATTCTATACAAATTTTACAAAAACAAAAGAAAAAATTACTGATTCTAGATGCGTATGTTGGCATTATTTTCTTTAGTATTTTGTTATATATTCTATTCTATACAATTTTTTTTTTTTTTTGAAAGGTGACTATGGTATGCTATCAAGATTCGTATATCCCCATTCTATGGCTACTATTTCTTTTAGATGAAATTAATATTATTATTATATTCCGTTTTACTTAAATAATTGAGGCACTTTTATTATTTCCAGAAACGTGCCAACTTATAATTCCAAAAAGGCATTTAAAAGGAGACCAATTGCCGTCGGCTTCATTGTATAAAACACACGATAATCTCTTTCATTAAACACACACACACACACTCGAGTGCGTTTGTGTGTCCTAGTCAAAATGGGAAGAGCTCCTTGTTGCTCAAAGGTGGGTTTACATAGAGGAGCATGGTCCGATGAAGAAGATAAACTCCTTGCTCAATACATCCAAACACACGGTGAAGGCCAATGGCGATCCATGCCTTCCAAAGCCGGTATGTCGTCAATTGTTACGCTTATTCGATATACATAGTAACATTAAATTATTAAAGTCAAGGTCTCAGCATAAGCAGTCTCTCTGTCTCCCTAGGTAGATGCTATTAATAGCTCTGCTATGCCTATGTAACCCTATGTTTATTAGCTTGTTTGTGTTGTATTAGTGTGAGTAGTCTCTCTGTCCTTTGGGATAAGAGTCGTCTGCTATTAGTGTGATTACACTGGGTACGTTTGTTAACGATGAATTAATTAATGATTGTTGTGTTTTATTGGATCTAGGGTTGCTAAGATGTGGAAAGAGTTGTAGGCTACGATGGATGAATTACCTAAGGCCCGGAATCAAGAGAGGAAACTTCACAGCGGAAGAGGATGAGATGATCATCCGGCTACATTCTATTCACGGAAGCCGGTGGTCATTCATAGCCTCCGAGCTATCTGGTCGAACTGACAATGAGATTAAAAACTACTGGAACTCGCATCTTAAACGAAAACTGGTCGAGGGTAACCAACCCGAAGCCGGTAAAAACAATAAAAAACCAAGAAAGAAGAGAAAAACGGATCAACAAAAGTCTAAGGAAGAAGTGAAAACCACAGAAAAAGAAAAGGAACAACAAGTTATCCCTCAACCAGCTTCATCTTCTTCTTCTTTGTTGCCTTCTTCTTCGCAATCACAATCGCAATCGCAATCATCGAGCTCGACGATGGATCAAGTAGAGGCTGATTTACAGGTTCCAACAGACTTCTGCTGGCCGGATTGGTCACCATTGTTGGATATGGATGGTGCATCAAGCATGGATATGACATTGGATGGTTTAGATTTTTTGATGATGAAACATGATGATAGTGAGATGCTAGAGAAGCTGTATGATGAGTGCTTACTACTGATCCAAGATGGAGATCAGTAATTTTTTTTTTAATTTTTTTTTGGTGAAAGATCAATTATGTACCAAAATAAAGTTAAATAAAATAAACTTCTTTCCTCACTTCCCAATTTTCTTATTTGGTGGTTGAAAATTTCGACAAAAGCACTGTAATAAACTAATAATCACTTTTAATATGTTTGTTTATAACTATATAATTTTTGGGGTAAGTTTCATTTTCAAATAAGTGATAGTTGTGATACTTACTATTCATGCATTTAATTATCATAAATGATTAAATGACATTTGAAAATTTTAACGTTTTTTGACGGCAAGATCACTCGGTTAGGCATTTGGCCTTTGTTCACCCAGGTCACGAGTAGGAATCACGAGTATAAAGTAAATAAATGAATCTTTTCGTAAAATTACCCTAAGGGGGTGGGGGTGGTCACTAGTGATAGAATTTCATCACTCACAATATCCAATAATGTTCCGCCATGTCAGCAACCATTTTTCCATCACTCACAACCTTTTTTAGTGGCGATGATCATCACTCACCACCACACCCAACAATTTCCCCCAACCAACAATTACCCTCACAAAAAAACCATCACGCCGTTAAAAAAATAACGAAATCTGATTTCGTGGTGCTATAACGCGTGGACTTTTGGAGCGGCGGTGGGATTTCTTTGTTTATCACGCGTGATGATTTTATAACGCGTTGAACTTTTACTTCACCCCGCCTCCCCTAAAAGTAAAAAAAATATCCAAAGTTAATTATTCTCTTTCATTTTATCTAAGATGCACTGTTCATGGCAACCATTTAGGGGTAGGGGTGGTTATCACTCACTCACAGCTTCCAATCAAGTTCCGATATGTTATCAAGCATTATTCCATCACTAGTGATGGATTTTAGTGGAAATGCACATCACTCACCACCACACCCAACAATTTCTCTCACAACCAACAAATTCCCTCACCACCCAACAACGCGTGATATATTCAAGGCGTTTTAAATTCGACGCGTGATAGACGAAGGTGGCGGTGGTGTTTTGTTTTCTATCACTCGTTATATATAATCATCACGGGCAAGATTGTGACCGCCCCGGGTGGCCTTATATGGGTCTACAGTCAGGGGCGAACCTAGGTAGAGCCCTAAGTGGGCGGGAGCAACTTTGAAAAAAAATTAGTGTATTTTGTAAAAGAAAAATCTTGATCGCACCCCTTTAAAATATTTTCTGGATCTGTCACTCTCTGCACCCTCGCATGTAACCTGATTAAGAAAAAGATGACACCAACAAGCATTTTAAGGGCTTAGCCATGGGTAAAAAATAAATAATTAAGTAAATAAATAAATAAATAAATAAATAAAATAATAATAATAATAATAATAATAATAAAACTATAATATTAAACAATATGTGTGTATGTGTGTGTGTGAAAGGAAGTCCAGAATTTGTTCAACAAACGTGGTTTTGATTAAAATTTCATACATGTGCAATCAGTCATTTTAGTTCTCAAATGTGTTTTAATTTGTGTTCCCCTGAGAAAGGTCCAGAAATGAGAAGAATGTATATGTCAACCAAATGATTGTGTTTGAATTGAATAACTTGCGTGTTTTGGTTGAGTTTGAAACTAATACGGAAGAAGTCTATTTTGCTTCCCTTTTTTGGTTCTTACTAGTCGTCTTAATAAAGGCACATGACTTTTTCAAAAATAATAATAAAAATCAATGAGGTAATTTGTAATGAAAAGTACTTTGCTAATGGTTCTACGTTGAATATGGGTACGTCATATGTTTCTTGGAGGATTATAATCATGAAGATTGGGGCTGGATTATTTTGAATTTAACTTCGAGATTATGACTTTCTTAGACTAAAGGGAGTGGGGCATTCTTTTGAGAGGGCGTCTTCCGACACGTGGCGCCACGTCAGATTAGAGGATTTTGGGCAAAAAAAGGGGAGTGGAGCAACTTGGCTGGCTAGGGCGTCTTGCGAAACGTGGCATTGATTTATTTTGTCTTTTTTTATGTAAAAGATATAAAAAAAGTCCTTTTTTTTATAAAAGTATTGATCAAAGTAAATAAAAACTAATACTTCAACAAAAAAAATTACTTCAACAAAATAAAAAATACATCAACCGAAAAAAAAATACATCAACAAAAAAAAAAATACAATCAACAAAGGTTGTATTTTTCTCGAATTTCTTGCTTCATTTGTTCGGCTAAAGCGAGCTCGGCTCCAGAAAGGTTTGTCGTGTCGGATGTTAATATTTGCAAATCAAGTGCTTTTTGACGACTTTCTTTCAGCTTTAGCTTTCGGTCACCGTGTTCTTTTTTTAAGTTGATCCGTTGTTGGCTCATTTGCAACAAGCCGTCCAACTTATTGGTGACTTTTTCGAACGTTTCGGTGTAGTCGATTCGTACACCGCTAGAAGACGGTTGGGCGGCTTTTTTGGCCCTATCTCGGCCAACCGGCCGTTGTGGTGGTTCAAACGCATCGTCCTCTTCATGTGGCTCTTCCAAATCTTCCTCAATGTCGTTGAGATTTATTTGGCACCGAGCGTCCGACCCTTGACTTTGATGGTCGTTTGAGGATGAGGTTTTTGACCGCTTAGCCGACGGTTGGCCACGAGTTTTAAATGGATCGAAGGCGATGACTATGTGAAATTTCGAACTCTTTCTTAAAACTTGCCAAATAGCAAGATAAGGAAACGCCTTCCGGTGTTCGGCTCGGAATTCATTTTGGGCGTTTGCTTGGAGCATCGCATCGTCGGAACCACTTTGGCGCACACTCGAGTTATTTAGGCGAGTGTATATTTGGTTGAAACTTTGAATCAAAGGACGCATTTTACGCCACTTCGAGCCGATACCATCGGCATCACGGTATCCCTCTTCTTGATCTTCCAACTTGAGGAAAACTTTGTAAATACGAGACCAATATGTTTTTTTCCTTTTGATAGTTACCTATAAAAAACGAAACAATAGTTATCTATAGAAAACTTTGTAAATACGAGACCAATAAGTTATAAGACAACTTACTACATCTCGGGTCTTCGGTTATTTCTAGCCAAGCCTTGGACAAGCTCATTTCCTCGTTGGAAGTCCATGGTATCGGTTTGCTTTTCAAGCGTTCTTCACCCGGTGTTTTCCTCTTGTGTGAACGTTTCTTTTTTTGAGGTTCAACAACATTTTGACCGACATGGAACTGGGTCTCCGGAACTTCTTCGTCATCTAAATCAACCGCTAGATGGAAAACAAACAAAGTTAAAAAAAAACATATTCTTTACAAAAAAATAAATAAAAAAGTTATACCATTTTGTTGGCTCGATCCTCCAACGTTTTGAAAACCACCGGGTTGTTGTGTGTTCCACGTGGCGAATCCCATATTTTGCGGTATCGTCATATTGTTGTAGTATACTTGCGGTGTAGGGCTAGGAACGTGCATATTATTGAAATAGGTGTAAAAAGCGAGGTTATTTAAAACGTTTGGGTCCGCCATATCGGGTTGTTGATTGGAAGATTGTGTATTCGGGTGTGGGGTTCGTGGATTTTGGTTGAAAGGAGGGATGTTGTGGGGATACATTTTTTTATAAAAAGGAGTAAAAAATAGAGAGAATGGTATAAATTTTGATGAGTTGAGAGGAGATTGTGGTAAAAATGTGTTTGATATGTGGTATCATTTATAAGGGTTGGGGGTGTATTTAAAAAAAAAATAGCCGTTGGGGGGTAAATTACCGTTGGCAACGGATAGTTTTTTGGGATGAACAAATTGTGTGGCATTCTTTGGGAGACGCCGAGGCTTGGAACGCCCAAGTGGACGCCTCTGGGGGCGGTGTAACCGGCAACAAGGGGCGACGTGGGAGGGGGAGACGCCCCACTCCCTTTAGTCTTAGGCATGATTTTATTTCGTCAACTTATATACCAGAAGACACAAGATAAAAAGCATGTCACTTAAAATATATAACTCAGTGATATATACTAATCAAATTATATTATATAACCTAACATTTTCAAAAGAGTTGTACAGTAACTTGTTATTGTTTTTATTGGTTATTAGGGATGGTAGAGCCAATTATCTACAAAGTTTTTTTCTTCTACCTCACATTATCTCTATTGTTTAAACTATGCGTTCATTTAAATAATTTTAAAGTTATCATCAAATAAGAAAAAAAATCAAATTACAAAAAACTAAATTATGGGAAATGTGGAAATAATGAATAGAATGTGAGCATAAATAATTCCCACCTTACACTATAAAGTATAAACGATACATTTCTGATACACGTCGATAACTCATTTTAGTTAAGAAATTTTAGTTTTCTTTAATAACTTACGTGAGCTTAAGAAAACTAAATACATGGTTGTAATCAATTTGTTTTTCTCAATGTTTAAATATAAGTATTCTTAAAAAAAAGAGTTATATTCGAAATAAAATATTTTTTTGCCATCCATCTATCGGGATCGGTATTTGTTTTTATGGATTCCGGCCCTCTTAACTACATACATATTTAACCCATTTATTCTTTAGTAATTTTAGTTCTCTAACAACTTGCTTTCGTTATCTTTTTTTAAGTTCTGATATAAATTTTATTAAGAACGGAGTTGTATTTAAAATATCATTTTTTATTAGAAACAAACAATCCATGTAACTTCTTTGAAATGTAGCATATGTAACAGTTTGGTAGAAAAAATGCGCACGTCAAATTTCTTACCAGAAGCCCTGCCACGTAGCGCGAGTGTCTCACCTAGTTCTTACATATTCTATAAAAATATATTGTATTTTCATTTATTTCAAAATAAATTTACCCCTCTTCATTTTATTTCATAAATAATTTATCAACCACAACTTTAAACAATATTGTACCTAAACTTCCTTAGACCACGTGGTGTGGGGCCTGGGTTGGGGCGGGGATGCCAAGCAATGCTTGCTAAGCCACACCGGGTCAGCGTTGGCCATGACGTTGCCCCGCAGGTGTTGGTTTGAAGCATGGCGTGAGGCGGGGGCGGTAAGGTGAATTGGCTGGCTTGGACTGGCTGGTGAGATAGAATCGTTGGGCTAGCCGTTTGGCGTAGCCGTTGGCCAACGGCTATTTAAAAAAAATCTTTTACTTATGTTCTATATAAATCAAATAATTCTCACTCATTTTTACTATTCAAAAATTCAAAAACCGCTACCAACCTCCAAAAAATTATATACAATGGATTCTTTAAGTTCAAATATGATAGATTTGTTTTGTCAACCTCATACGACGACGAGGCGGAAATATTGTTATCACCAGTGGCGATGGTCGTGAAAGCCATTGTTGAAGATGTAGATGAAGGGACTTCCCAACCCCAACCCCAAACGGAGGAAGCACATTGTTCATGAACGCGAAACCGCAAACGATTTGCTGGTAAGCGATTATCTCTTTCCCGAACCAACATATGATGAAAGAATATTTAGGTGTCGTTATCGTATGAGTAAAAATTTATTTTTAAGAATATTAAAAGATTTAGAGGATAATTATGTTTTTTTCCGACAAAGACCCGATGCGCGTGGTAATTTAGGATTTACCACGTGGCAAAAGGTTACGGCCGCCCTAAGACAATTGGCTTATGGCAATAGTTCCGACATAATAGACAACTATTTAAAAATGTCGGCACGAGTGGCTAGGGAAAGTTTTCACAATTTTTGTGCGTATATCATTGAACTATATATGAAGAGATACTTGAGAAAACCGACGTTTAGTGATATGCAACAAATTTTGGAACATCACGCTGAATATCATGGTCTCCCGGGATGATAGGTAGTTTAGATTGTATGAAATGGGAGTGAGAACTTTGTCCAACTGCATAGCAAGGCTATCACACAAGCGGATATCATGGAATGCCGGCTTTGATGCTTGAAGTTGTTTCATCACAAGATCTTTGGATCTAGCATACATTATTTGGTATGCCCGGTTCACATAACGATATAAACATTATATATCACTCGCCCCTTTTCAATGATCTAATAAATGGTGTTGGACCAAAAGGAACATTTTTTTGTAAATGAGGTTGAATACAACTATAGGTACTATCTTGTTGATGGAATTTACCATGAGTGGGCTGTTTTTGTGAAATCATTTTCAAAAGATGGAACCCTAGATCCTAAAAAAATAAAGTTTAACAAAGTTCAGATGGTGGCACGCAAAGACGTCGAGCGAGCATTTGGTGTTTTGCAGAAAAGGTGATGCATTTTGAGCATGCATTGTCGATTGTATGAAAAAGATCAAATAAGAAACGTGATGTACGTGTGCATCATTCTACACAACATGATTTTAGAGGATGAAGGGTGTGCAATAGTTGAATATTACGGCGAGGAGACCGAATAAAATAACGAAAACATTAGTGACGAAGAGAGAACGCAAAACCAAAATCTAATCGAGTCAAGACAAATTCAAACATTCGAGCTGATTTGATAGAACACGTTTCGACATTTCCTGGATTCGACTCCATTGAAGATGAAGATGAAAATGATTGATTTTTTTTTGTGGTTTAATATATTTTTTTATTATAGTTATTTAATATAAATAAAAGGTGTTTTTAAAATTACTTTATTAAATTCTATGATTAATATAAAAAAAATAAAAAGAAAATTTGGTGCCACAGGGCACCCCAACGCCATCTGGCCACGCCCCTTCCACACCCAACATTTTGGGGTGTGGACTGGTGAAGCCCACAACTATATCGAGCAATGCACTCAACTCAGACCCCCACATCCCTTGGTCTTAGGGTATCCGGGGCACTCCCCTAAGAGGGGAGTCCCCTCTCTTACGCACACCCAATCAGGTTATGCCACGTCAACTCCCCTCTTAAACTCCCCTCACACCCCAATTTGATGGCGGCACTCCCCTATTAGGTGACTTGTTTTTTTATTCAAAAAAAAAAAGGAAAGTTTTCATTGGTTGAAAATGAGGGTGGCCCCACCTTCTCTCTCCTACCTTCTTCGGTGTCTCCCCCCGACCCACCTCCCCGATTTGGGTCACCGCAGGGATGGCGGCGGTGTTCCCGCTGGGGGAATGGGGTCACCGAGGCCACTCCCCGCTGGTGCCCCGGATACCCTTAGTATTATTATAAATATTGTTATAAATACATCATAATGAATGCTATCCACATTTCTGAATTTCTGATTACGTGAACTCTTCACCTTCCATCATTATTATATGTTTAGTAAATATATTTTCTGAGAAAATATCCTAACATTTTATACTTATATGCTTTTGATTTTTTTAATGGCTGATTTTATTAAACACACAAGAACTATACAACAAACATACAAGCTAAGCGAAATCAAAGGCAAGCCAATTTAACAATTCTACTGAAAACAATTTAGCTCTATTTTTTTACCCAAAGGTAACTAGATGTCTTAATATCTACATAAGCCTAGCTATATCGACTCTTTTGCTAGAAAAAACAACCTCATTGCAAAGTTTCCAAACACCGCAACATGCTATTACCATGATAGCGTGAATGATCCTCTTCTTCGCGTCCGGCCAAGAAATGCCTTTGTGCAAACTAAGTATATCGCTAATTATGTATGCATAAATAGGTGCAATTGATAACCATGATGATACCTAGGGGTGTGCATGAGTCGGTTTAGGTCGGTTTTGACCAAAAACCATAATCATAACCGTGATGGCGGTTATTGGATAACCATAACCATAACCGATCGGTTATGGTGGTTATGGTTATTCGGTTTTTATGGTTATAGCGGGTCGGTTATGGGTGGTTAATCGTGTATTTAGCTTAGCTAAAAATAGCTTAATTTTTTTTAACATGGAATAAATTGTTATTGCATATTTGAATATATTAGTATATTACATAGTATTCAAAAAAATATATATAATCTATAATATTAATACCAATTATTATTTTCGAATATTCAAATAAAGTGATATGAAACTTTCCATAAATTCAAATAAACATTCAACCAAAACCACAAAATGATATGTAAAATCCATAAGTACTAAAAATCTTTAGTCAAAAACATCAAATATTAAAAATATGGTGAAAAGTCCTAAATCCTACAAAGATTTATTACATGTCGGTTCGGTTCGGTTATGGTGGGTATGAAAAAAATGATAACCATAACCGACCCGCTACTTTCGGTTTTCAAAAAAACCATTAACCGACCCACCGGTTTTTTATTTGGTTCGGTTTTTTCGGTTCGGTTTTGTCGGTTAATTCGGTTATGGTTCGGTTAATTCGGTTTTTTGCACACCCCTAGATACCATTTGCCACACTATTGAGCAAACATAACATGATGTAAACAAATATTCCACCACGTCATTTGCTTCATTGCAAAGAAGGCAAAGGGTGGAAGGTATAGGTATATCTCTTCTTTCCAAAGCGCTTCTCGTGTGTAGGCGATCCAAGTTCATTCTCCAACCAAAGATGTTTACTTTGCACGGTATCCATCTATGGGGGAGATTCATTTGAGAAAATCTTCTTATAAGAAGAAAAAATGAACTAATCTAAACCCTATATTTTTTTTATCAATGGTTGTGAATCAAGATATCATTTTTGTCCACTTTTAATTAATGCTTTAATTACTAAGGGTAGTATAGACATTTTTATTTAGAATATTAATAAATATTTTAAAGGGTTACTCAAGTCTTATTAATGCAACCATAAATTCATCATTCACCATCATTAATGTATTGGCTCCTACACACAAAAAAATTATACCAATGGGGTGGTGGTCTATTGGCAAAGACAAAACCTTTAAAACACCTAGGTTGGGAAGGGGAAGGTCTTGGGTTCAAGTCCCACAGACGACAAGGAATTAAAGAAATTAGCCGTTCAAAAAAAAAAAGAAGTGACAAAATTAGTTAAAAATTTTGTGTCCTACACATATTTTATTATGAGTCGCAAAATTATTTAAAAGTATTTGAATCCTACACATTCTGTATCCTAAACCAAAATATTGTTTTAATGGTGTAGGAATCGTTGAAAATGTAAGATCATGTACATGATTATTTTTATGTGTAAGGTGCACAACTATTTTATAAGATAGGCTCATTAAATGATTAGACTTCATTAATTTGAATAACAAAAATAAATAATAGACTCATTGAATGATTTGTTCAAATTACCTTTGTATCCTTTATTCTTAATTTTTAATTATTCTCATTTGAACTCTCCACTATTCCAATCAAAAGTGATATCACAGAGAACCACATTTGTATTGGGTATAATCTTACGTACCGATTTAACTGTCAAAGTCTCCAAGTCACTGACTTGCCATATCCATTTGTCTTGTTGATTCGTGATAGAAATTTGTGTTAAGATAGCAACAATCCCATTCAGTTCCGTAATTTCTAAGTTTGTTGAAGGTGTTCGATGCCATTGCCAATCAATGCTATCAACTGGACTCAGTACCCTGAGTCTATCGTTTACCATGCACCCCTTGTATTTTTTTCTAAAGAAAACAGAGTTGGAAAAAGATACTGGAATACTATATTTGATGCCCAAGTATCCGTCCAAAATTGTACATCATTCTCGTTGCCTGCCAAACCTTTAAAGAGCCGCTTTAGGTGTATGTTATCTTTCTTTAGCTGTCACACTCAATAAAAAATTAGTTTAGGGGTAATTTAGACCTTTTGACCATATTTATTTAAAACTAATTAAAAATAATTATAAAACATCCCTAAATCCATGCAAGTTTAATTCAAATCAAAGTTTTAATTTTTTAACATATCCAGGATCTAGTAACTTTCCATGATCGAACCAACCTGTACGAACCAACACAAAAAATATAATCAGCACAACACTATATAATTAGCATAACATCCTTAATCGTTCTCCATTATCAGCACATCGTCCTCAATCGTTCTCCATGATCAACATAAACGACATTAGCACAACATCCTCAGTCGTTCTCCATTATTAGCACATCAGACGTGCTGATTCTATCTACATTTGGTGTTTATTTGTATAATATTGTAATTAACACATAATCAACACATTGTCAGCATAATTATAAAAAAACTTTTGTTAACTTTTTTAAAAGTCACTTTTATAAATAAAAAAATGTATAGCAATATGATACTCATATTAAAGATAAAAAATACTTGATTTTATGGTATATTTAAAAAAAATAATGAAGTATATAAAAGTTATTTTAGTTTAAAAAACCTTGGTGGAATTTGTATTTAATTGAAAATGGTCAAATGACTAGCAATTTTACGAAATTACCCCTAACTTGTTAGTACTAATTTTAATTATAATGGTTTTATTTATAATTAATCCCAACCCTTGATTTAAACTATCAATGGTTCAGATCTGTTCTTACGGTTCTTACAGTTAGCACTATTTGTACATGATCTCAACTCGGACTATGTATAGTGGGTGGAAAAGATGAAAAGTTTGGGTTTAGTTTCAAATCTGGCCCTTAACTTTCATTATTTACACTTTGCCGTCTTTAAACTCAAATCATTAATTTAAGAGAACATTCCCGAACAAAATAAAAAATATTTTTCATATAAAAAAGTTAAGTTAATAAAAAATAAATAAATTAGTTTTAAATTAAATAAAAGAAAAGTGGTGACGATGTGGATGACGAGTTAGAGTTTAGATTGGATTTGTTGCTTCGGTTATTTGGAATGGAGTACTTTCTTGGTGTAAGATCCCAAGTATATTCGTTTTTTCGCTTAAGGGTCTCCTCGGTTTTCACTCGAACCCGGAGAAGAAGAAGGAGGCGGTGCAAGGTATCATCATGATTGTTTGATGGAGTATATGGCGCGCCAGGATCAACCTAAAGTTTTCTGCCAAACCGATAAAGATTGATTGTATTTTGAGTGAGGTCAATACTTTGGGTTTTCTTTGGTTTTCGAATAGGTCGAGATATAAAGGGATAGATTGGGGGAGTGGTGCTCTTTTGTTAATATGTAGTTGGTTCTGTTGTTGTTTGTGTCGGCCCGGTTTGGGTTGACGTTTCTGTTAATGAAGTATACCTTTAAAAAAAAGAGTAGAGATGTGAAATAATGCGGAAGGCTAATGTGACAAATCTAGAATTTGAATTTTGATTCGCATTGGAGATGTTTTTAATTATATTTTAGTTATATTTTGCATGTGGAAAAATATATATGAATCAAATAATTAATGTTGAAGTCAACAACTATTTTAAAGATGTAAGTATGTAACCACTATCTACGGTCTACAAATCGTGGAACCATAAGGTCCACAAGACATCAAGCTAACAAATAGCCTATAGACTTTCGATTCTTTACCATTAAATTCAATATATATATCGAAAATCCACTTAGTTAAAAAGACTCAGAAAAATTCATTTTCACCACTCATCTTCTTATCAATCGTCATTCGTCAATATTAAAGAGACAAAAAAATTACTTTTTCAAACAAATGTTAGACGAAAAGTAAAAAGTGTTTCACATTTTTCTCTCATCTCTCTTTCATCCGACACAAAAAAAATGTAACATCTATATTGTTATATAAAAATCTCGCTATAAAAAAATTTAACATGCATTTTACGCGAATTACAAAATAAAAACTTCGAAAAATATAAGTTATAAAATCCATACACTTCATATAATTTAAAAAACTGTTGTCAAAATCAATAAAAAAATTTAACAGGTGATTTACAAGAAATGTGCACAACTGAAAAAAAAAATACCATATTCTCTTTCCTCTCTCCACTGTTATGAAAAATGTGTCAGTGTTAGAAAATGTTGCAGGTGTTAGTAAAATTGTGTTATTGTTAGATTTACAAGCACATCTAATAAGATTTCACTACTAGACTAGTTATAAAGAGAGGTCCGAAAAGGTTGAGATATATGCAATTAGGCATACCATACATATATTCCAAAGAATAGAGAAGTTGTTTTCAAGGATACCCCTGGCTGCAAATCTCTACTTACACATGAAAATTGTGTTAAAATCATAAATTTTTACACATGGAACCTAAATAGCAAAAAATAATAAGTATTAAACATAACAAAAATATAGCAAAATATAATAAGTATTAACAAAAATAGAGTATTAGTAACTTACCAATAAAGACACTAGTGGACAAGTATGATAACACGAATTAAACATATTAGAGTCACAAAGAAGAGATGAAGGTAACATGCAAAGGCCTACAAAAGTACGGGTAAGGCCAAGCCTCTATGCTAAAAATGAGAAAAATTTGTATCCTCCCAAAGCAAGTATATGCAAAGTCAGTCCCTTAAGCAAAGTTAAGATAACCTTGTGTCTTGAACCTTAATCATATGCCCCTATAAAGTCTTTTCATCGATAATGTCGCTAGAGAGGTACACTTCTAGCAGATCATGCATAATTCGTATAAACCAACTCAAATTAGGTCTGCATCCACCTCTCCTCCCATCAACAATAAGGGTTTTCCCTCATCTAATTGACATAGTCACGTAAGCTAGACGTAGTAGAAACAATGATGTTGGGGTGGATATGTGGGCATAGAAGGTTAGAAGGGATAAGAAATGGGGGTTTGAGGATAAAGTAGAGGTGACTAGTGTATCAGATAAGCAAGGAATGAGATATTAAGATGGTTAGAACATCTGAAGAGAAGACTAGTGTATCAGTAGAGGTTACAAATTTTGTTTTCTATGGTGTTTTATTTTACAAGACACCATAATATAATCTGTTCTGAATTCCTAAAATAAAACACCTTAGAAAATAAGACTAAAAGATTGAATATAAATGGTATTTGCAATGTTATGGTGTCTTATATACGTTCATGGTGTTTTACTGTAAAACACAACGCCTTGAATCACTATACAATTAAAACAAATAGAGAAAACACCATGGACTAAAAACATCTAATTGAAACGTAATTTTTTCTCTACATAAGTAAAACAATATGGTGCTTATATTAAAGATAAAAAAACACTGGTTATTATGGTTTAAATTATTTTTTAAAAAGATACGTATAAAAAGTTATTGACGTTTAAAAACGATGGGGGGGGGGGGGGGGACTTGCATGTGCATTGCATGTGAATTTTGAATTTTATCTTTAATTAAGTTTTTTTTATTAAATTGCTTATTTGCTCTTATCCTAATAAATTAAATAATGAGATGCGTCCTCATCATGTTTTTTCTTATCTTTCTCACAAATTTCAACTTTTTTACAAGATTCTATACCTATATATATATATATATATATATATATTCAATATAAATCAAATCAAAATAAAATATATAATTAGTTATAATAAATATAATTAAATTAAATATAATATCAAAATATAGATTTACTATTCATCAACAGTTATAATAATTATATAATATATATAATATGGGTAAGGATAGTGTAAAAAGGGCCTAAAGTGTGAGAAGTGTATTATAACACTATATATAATACTATATAACACCATATAAACATCGTATAACAATATGTAACACCATATAATACCATATAACACTATGTAACACTATATATCATTATATAACAAATATAACACTATACATCTATCATAGACATGCTATCAGACAACCTATAGTGTTATATTTGTTATAACACTATATATAGTGTTACATAGTGTTATATGGTATTATATGGTGTTACATATTGTTATACGGTGTTTATATGGTGTTATATAGTATTATATATAGTGTTATAATACACTTCTCACACTTTGAACACTTTTACAGGATCCTCTACCTATATAATATATAATATAATATTGTTATATATCCATCATAATGAATGCTATCCACATTTCTAAATTTCTGGTTATGTGAACTCTTCACCTTCCATCATTATATGTGTAGTAAATATATTTTCTGAGAAAAAATTCTAACATTTTATATTGATATGCTTTTGATTTTTTTTAATGGCGGATTTTATTAAACGCAAGAGAACTATACAACAAACATACGAGCTAAGCAAAAACAAAGGCAAGACAACCACAATAACGAATGTTAAAGGTGCTCGATGCCATTGCCAATCAACACTATCAACCGGACCCGGTACCCTGAGTCCATCGTTTAACATGCACCCCTTGTATTTTTCTAAGGAAAACAGAGCTGGAAAAAGATACTGGAATGATATATTTGATGCCCAAGTATCCGTCCAAAATTGTACATCATTCCCGTTGCCCACCGAACCTTTAATGAGTTGCTTTAGATGTATGTTATCTTTCTTGAGTTCCGCCTCCTTCCTTATGATACTTGGGTAATATTTGCATTTTAGGTTCACAAACAATATTTGATGGATGAGAGAGGAACGAAGATAAAAATATAACATCACGGGCGTGAAGTTTATGGCCATGGCCCTGAAAGTTTTGATAAAGAGATCTTAACATTTTAATAGTTGTTTCACGATCATGATCACATCCATATTATTTCCCTAACGGATCTAACATGAATTTCCAATTTAAAGGTTAAATAGTCGGAATTAAAAGTGTATGTTGTATGGTGTGAGAGTATATAAGTATATAACTTATATCTAAAAATATAGCATTAACATCTTATTGGAATAGTTGACAAAACACTTTGTTACTAGCTACTGGAACGAACCGATTTAAAATTTTATGATTACTAAATTAAAACTATAAGCTTTGAAATTAAGGCATGAAAAAATAAAAAGATCAACTGGTATGTATAACTCGTGAGAGCAGACAAGGGTTCCGATTCCCAACGATGGATCCAGTCTTGTTTTCAACAACTTTGATCCCTACAAGACAGTAAGTATCAACTTGTTTTATCCTGACCTATCCGTTATTTATTTAATTATATCTATCATTTCCAACGTTTTGGTAAGAAATGACAATGCAGTTTTTTTTTTTTTTTTTTTTTTTGTGTGTGTTTAGAAAAACAGAAGAAAATCCAGCTAGTGTTGAATAAAATTATTATGTTGGCTGTTAAAATAAAAAAAATATATCCAGCTACGGTGTATCTTTGATTCTCTTTCTAAGTCAACAAAGCTTATGCAAAAGGGTTGTAGCAAGTGATATTTTTCTAGTGTGTTAATAAACTCACACCTTGAGGGTTTTTTTTTTTTTTTTTTTTTTTTTTACGATTTGTATAATCCAATATGACCCCTATAGCTATAGAGAGTGTGAAAATCAAACACAATGAAAAATATACACCCTTATAAATTTTCAAATAATTATATAATTTACATATTTTAATAAACATATAATATATAAGCGTATAAGTAGCACTATTAGTTCCATGTAGGCTGGTGCAAGTGGGGATTAGCCTTAAGACCATTGTGAGACGAATTTACGAATTAGATTACATTGAAAATTGCAAGGGTTGTAGTTATTGGCTATGTTATAAGAAACAAAATGTTGGGTCACAGTAAGACACAGTCACGTAAGCTAGACGTAGTAGAAACAATGATGTTGGGGTGTATATGTGGGCATAGAAGGTTAGAAGGGATAAGAAATGGGGGTTTGGGGATAAAGTAGAGGTGACTAGTGTATCAGATAAGCAAGGAATGAGAGATTAAGATGGTTAGAACATCTGAAGAGAAGACTAACGACTATGTCAATTAGATGAGGGAAAACCCTTATTGTTGATGGGAGGAGAGGTGGATGCAGACCTAATTTGAGTTGGTTTATACGAATTATGCATGATCTGCTAGAAGTGCACCTCTCTAGCGACATTATCGATGAAAAGACTTTATAGGGGCATAGGATTAAAGTTAAAGACACAAGGTTATCTTA
Organism: Helianthus tuberosus; assembly: GCA_030545235.1. NCBI lineage: Eukaryota > Viridiplantae > Streptophyta > Magnoliopsida > Asterales > Asteraceae > Helianthus > Helianthus tuberosus. The sequence continues at coordinate 13,143,701 of CM060381.1, forward strand.
ACTTTGCTTTAAGGGACTGACTTTGCACATACTTGCTTTGGGAGGGTACAAATTTTTCTCATTTTTAGCATAAAGGCTTGGCCTTACCCGTACTTTTGTAGGCCTTTGCATGTTACCTTCATCTCTTCTTTGTGACTCTAATATGTTTAATTCGTGTTATCATACTTGTCCACTAGTGTCTTTATTGGTAAGTTGCTAATACTCTATTTTTGTTAATACTTATTATATTTTGCTATATTTTTGTTATGTTTAATACTTATTATTTTTTGCTATTTAGGTTCCATGTGTAAAAATTTATGATTTTCACACAATTTTCATGTGTAAGTAGAGATTTGCGGGGTATCCTTGAAAACAACTTCTCTATTCTTTGGAATATATGTATGGTATGCCTAATTGCATATATCTCAACCTTTTCGGACCCCTCTTTATAACTAGTCTAGTAGTGAAATCTTATTAGATGTGCTTGTAAATCTAACAATAACATAATTTTACTAACACCTGCAACATTTTCTAACACTGACACATTTTTCGTAACAGTGGAGAGAGGAAAGAGAATATGTTGGGTATGTTTGGCATGGAGCTTTTAGAAGCTTTTAAGAGCTTCTACTTTAAGCTTTTAACAAAAAACTACTACTCAATAAAAAGCCTTGTTTGGTTGAAGGAGCTTGAAGCTTTTAGGTTAGGAGCTTGAAGCTTTTGGTTGAACGCTTCTACTAGTAGCGTTTAGAAGGAGCTACAAGCTTTTAGGGAAAAAATGATTAATTTAACCTCTAAAAATAATAAACTTTTTAATGCACAAGCTTTTTAAATTTTTAGTTATGTCCATTTTGGTCATTTTATACATTTTATTAAAAGTTCCAGCTACTCTGCCAAACAACAAATATATCTAAAAAGCTACAGCTACCAGCTTACAGTCACCAGCTTCCAGCCACCAGCTTTCAGCCACCAGCTTCTAGCCACCAGCCAACAGCTACTTTTGCCAAACATACCCGTTATATTTTTTCAGTTGTGCACATTTCTTGTAAATCACCTGTTAAATTTTTTATTGATTTTGACAACAGTTTTTTAAATTATATGAAGTGTATGGATTTTAGAACTTATATTTTTTGAAGTTTTTATTTTGTAATTCGCGTAAAATACATGTTACATTTTTTTATAGCGAGATTTTTATATAACAATATCGCTGTTACATTTGTTTGTGTCAGATGAAAGAGAGATGAGAGAAAAATGTGAAATACTTTTTACTTTTCGTCTAACATTTGTTTGAAAAAGTAATTTTTTTGTCTCTTTAATATCGACGATTGATAAGAAGATGAGTGATGAAAATGAATTTTTCTGAGTTTTTTTTAACTGAGTGGATTTTCGATACATATATTGAATTTAATGGTAAAGAATCGAAAGTCTATAGGTATTTATTAGCTTGATGTCTTGTGGACCTTATGGTTCCACGATTTGTAGACCGTAGATAATGGTTACATCTTTAAAATAGTTGTTGACTTCAACATTAATTATTTGATTCATAGATATTTTTCCACATGCAAAATATAACTAAAATATAATTAAAAACACCTCCAATGCGAATCAAAATTCAAAATCTAGATTTGTCACATTAGCATTCCGCATTATTTCACATCTCTACCCTTTTTTTTAAAGGTATACTTCATTGACAGAAACGCCAACCTAAACCGGGCCAACACAAACAACAACAGAACCAACTACATATTAACAAAAGAGCACCACTCCCCCCCAATCTATCCCTTTATATCTCGACCTATTCGAAAACCAATGAAAACCCAAAGTATTGACCTCACTCAAAATACAATCAATCTTTATCGGTTTGGCAGAAAACTTTAGGTTGTTCCTGGCGCGCCATATACTCCAGCAAACAATCATGATGATACCTTGCACCGCCTCCTTCTTCTTCTCCGACGCCCTAGGGTTCGAGTGAAAACCGAGGAGACCCTTAAGCGAAAAAGCGAATATACTTGGGATCTTACACCAAGAATGTACTCCATTCCAAATAACCGAAGCAACAAATCCAATCTAAACTCTAACTCATCATCCACATCGTCATCACTTTTGCTTTTATTTAATTTGAATTTAATTTATTTATTTTTTATTAACTTAACTTTTTTTATATCAAAAATATTTTTTATTTTGTTCGGGAATGTTCTCTTAAATTAATGATTTGAGTTTAAAGATGACAAAGTGTAAATAATGAAAGTTAAGGGCCAGATTTGAAACTAAACCCAAACTTTTCATCTTCTCCACCCACTATACATAGTCTGAGTTGAGATCTTGTACAAACAGTGCTAACTGTAAGAACCGTAAGAACAGATCTGAACCATTGATAGTTTAAATCAAGGGTTGAGATTAATTATAAATAAAACCATTATAATTAAAATTAGTACTAACAAGTTAGGGGTAATTTCGTAAAATTGCTAATCATTTGACCATTTTCAATTAAATACAAATTTCACCAAGGTTTTTTAAACTAAAATAACTTTTATATACTTCATTATTTATTTATTTTAAATATACCATAAAATCAAGTATTTTTTATCTTTAATATGAGTATCATATTGCTATACCTTTTTTTTTATTTATAAAAGTGACTTTTAAAAAAGTTAACAAAAGTTTTTTTTTTATAATTATGCTGATAATGTGCTAATTATGTGTTAATTACAATATTATACAAATAAACACAAAAAGTAGATATAATCAGCACATCTGATGTGCTAATAAATGAGAACGATTGAGGATGTTGTGCTAATTTCGTTTATGTTGATCATGGAGAACGATTGAGGACGATGTGCTGATAATGGAGAACGATTAAGGATGTTATGCTAATTATATAGTGTTGCGCTGATTATATTTTTTGTGTTGGTTCGTACAGGTTGGTTCGATCATGGAAAGTTACTAGATCATGGATATGTTAAAAAATTCAAACTTTGATTTGAATTAAACTTGCATATATTTAGGGATGTTTTAATATTTTTTTTAATTAATTTTAAATAAATATGGTCAAAAGGTCTAAATTACCCCTAAACTAATTTTTTATTGAGGGACACTTGTCATTTATATGTTGGTTCTTACGGTTCTTACAAACATAAGTGTTTGTATTTGATCTCATTCCTACATAGTTCGCATATAGGATTTTCTTTTATAGAAAAAGCATTAAACGGTCAATTGACCCCATCCATCATACGTATCTAAACCAGCTGTTAGAACGGTCCGGATGAGTCCAGATCACCACCTCGCCTTGAGTCCGGAAAGATGTTGGGGAATTTTCAGATTACCGGATGATCAGAGAGGCGTGTAGTCACTCTCAGATCAAATTATTTCGGTGGTTCACCCGAATAATTCAATCGGATACAACTCTGATTTTCGAGAAATTGAACCAGGGTATGTGTGTATGCGAAAATTGTCTGAACCAAGAAAAAACTTATCAAAACTTGTCTACAAATTTCTGGGTTGGGGGTGATTAACTGCCTAAGCAGTTTTCTCAAATTTAAGACATAACCGCCACAAAACAGCCATAATTTTGATGTTTCGAAATTATGGTATTTTATAGAAAATAAAATTTTCTGATGCAATTTTATTCCACCCCAGCCAGGGGCTCTGCCCCTTGGACCCTGCTCCCAGGGGCGGTGCCTCCGGACCTACGCCAAGGGTGCGTTGCCCCCTTGGAACCCCCGTAGAGTACGAGCTCCGTCCGTACATTTCGGATTATAATAACTAAAACAAGTGTGCACTATCGTACTTCCTAACTTGTTTGATATGTATTATTATTCACTTTGATCACCAAGTCAATATCGATTACACTAAAATATCTAACAAAAGATGGTTCGAAATTCTGAATCTAGTCTGTTCCCTTGGTTGGAGACGCTAAAATACAAGCAACAGAATATGGGCCTATTGCCATAAAGTAGGGGGAGGAGTTGGAAATATAATAATAAAAATAATAATAATAATAATAATAATAATATAATTATAATTATATTAAATGGTTAAATAATAAATATTTTGATGTGGGAAATGTAAGATAACTAGTTGATGCCCTGCCCACGTTGCTGGGCGATGGCCGAATAATGAGCGAGTATTAGGCAGCTCATTGACACGAAAAACAATTAAATCGAGTCAACCAATTAAAACAAAACACTTTTATAGTTTTGATAAAAAAAACTAAAATAATTGCAATATTGTAATTTTTAACTGAGTGAAAGTTGTATTTTTTGACTGGGTAAAATCGTAATTTGCCAAAAGCTAAAGTGATGGCAGTATTGTAATTTGAACCAGGGGCAAAATTGTAAACTTTCACATGGGCAAATTCGTAAATTTGACATTGGGGTAACAGCGTAATATAAATTTGAACTAAGGGCACAATCGTAATTTTAAGCTCGAGGTAAAATCACAATTTTATTTTGAACCGATGGCAAAATCGTAATTTTGAGTTGGGGGCAAAAGCATAATTTTATTTTGAACTGGGAAAAAACGTAATTTTGAACTGACGGCGAAATCATAATTTTTTAAACGGGGAAAAATCATATTTTTTACCAGAGGGCAAAATCGTAATTTTTAGCTGGGGCAAAAACAGAATTTTATTTTGAACTTGGGGCGAAAAGGTAATTCTGAGCAGAGGGCAAAACCAAAATTTTATTTTGAGCGGGGGGCAAAACCGTAATTTTAAAGAGGGGCAAAAACGTAATCTTAAAATGGATATAAAATAATAAACTTGTGGTTCCAATGGGGGAGTGCCAGTCAAAATCGTAATTTTGAGTTGAGGGCAAAATCGTAATTTTGAAAGGAGCAAAAGCGTAATTTTATTTTGAGTTGGGGACAAAGCAGTAATTTTAAACAGGAAACGTAATTTTAAAATTGATATAAAATAATAAACTGTTTGGTCCAATGGAGGGTGTGCCAGGCATGGCACTATTCCCCTATTTGGTGAATGTATGTATAGTAAAAGCTGCCTCGTACTATTCCCCATTTGGTGAATGTATGTATAGTAAATAAATGAATAAATACTATATTTCCAAATATGAAAGCAAGTATTTTCTTTTTACCGAATTGATGAGGTCCCCTTCAATGCAGCGGTGGCTGGTGTATATCAGTGTCATACATTTATTAAGTTTTACATAGTGAATTAAAGCTCCATGAAATTTTATATTAGGGTGTCCGGTAAGGGTGCGGCAAAGGCTGTTGTCGCGCGGCAAACACCACCGTCGACCCTTTGCCGCTGTGGTTTCTTTGCTGAATCGGTGATGGCTTGCCATGCGGTGAAGGGGGCGGTGAAGGGAGGGTATGAGAGAGAGAGGGTAGTGTGGGGTAGGGTCCATTCCAATCTCAACCAATCACACATTTTTCCTTTAAAAAAATAGTTTACCACTTCACCAACTATCTAACCATTGCCAACACTTTTAAGCATAGTTTACCACTTTGACATGGCACAATCTCATTGGTTGATTTTTTAGTTTGTCACTCTCAAGTGTTTAACCACTCCTTACACCCTTAACGCCTATATTTATACAGAAACGATTTATTTTCTAATAAAACTAAAATTTATTTTCAATGCATGTGTTTTAGCATTTTAATCGAACCTCAGGTGATTGTCTCGTCGACGTTCTAACGATGATCTGTCAAACCCTCCACCTGCAGCAGTCTACCCTCCACCAACAGAAGTCTACCCTCCAACGACAGAAGTCTACCCTCCATCGGCACCAGTCCCTCCACTGGTACGAAGGCCTAGGCGATCACCCCGTAAAAATACTTTTCTCGCAAACCTTTCATCTACGACAGTCTACCCTCCTCGATCTTCAAATCCACCACCTCCGGAAGAATTTGATGATCCAAATCCTATAATAGATGGGGAGTTAAACTGGATGTATGACTAAACCATGGCTCAACTGCAATTTGATCGTTTATGAGTTAGGGGGATCAAACAAACTTCAACCCAACCCTTCACCCACAAACCTTTGTCCAACACAAGTTGTACCAAGTTGGACTTATGGGTACGAAACCGACCTGGATAAGAAATACTTATCACCAGTGGAGGATGAACTATACCCTCCATCTCCTGACTTCAAACATTGTCATCAAGATGTGAGTTCGGACGATCGTGATAGCGATTGTAACGTGTCATCTCTAGAGTGCAACCTAGATGATTGGGATGGTTACTATTAGGGCTTTTATGTGTTTAATTATGATTAATGTTTTAATTTTAGGCTTCTATAATAATTTTAATTAGATTTGTGTAATATTAGGAGTCTTTAATATTATAATTAGGTTTGTGTAATTTTTATTGTGATTTCTTCTAAAAAATTTATGCTTGATTAAAATTAATTAAAAAAACATAATTTGTCTTCAAGTTTAAATTAAAATACAATTAATTTGATTTTGGGAAAAACTAGGAAGACACCGTGCAATATGGGGAAATTTGAAAAAAAACTGGAAAAAACTAATGTGACACTGATGTATCACACGAAGAAATCTAAGGAAATTCGGACGACACCTCCACCCGCAGTTGATTATTGTCATCATCTTATTTTGAAACGTTGAATGTTTTTTAACATCTCGGTTTATTGATTTATTGAGTTACGATGCCTTCACTACAATCAACCACTCTCGAGAATTACTGAATACCCTTACCGCTAGATCCTTCCAAATTTTAACAAATACCTCATAAGACTATGCGTAGTGGGAGGACATGAAGATGGGGCATTAAGCGTCTTGTGGTAGTCACGTCACTAAGGGGGGGTGGTAAAAAGAGCACGGAGTGGGAGGGCCTTGAAAGTGGCATTTAAAAAAATAAATAAACAAATAAACATCAATCAATTAAAGCCAACCCAAACAACACCCACAAATCAAGAGCCTCCACCTCATCAAGCCTTCCCCCTCCACACCGGTGAGATTCCTCCCGAACCCAACACCAGTGGCGGCTTTGATGGTGTGTGAGGAGGACCTTCGCACAAGGCCAGTGATTTCGAAGGGCACGAGATTTTTAAAAAAAAAATCTATAAACACACATTATTTTTAAAAAAAAAGTAAACACATACCAATTCCAATATAGGCTCATTTACAAATCATTTTTTATGGTTTAATATTTAGCCTACTTTGCATTAGGTTTATTGAGCCCAATACTAGTTTGATTTTTTTAAATAATGATAAAAATTACGAAATGACACATTTTTTCGAGCTCAAACAGAGTACGTGAATTCTCAGAGACGCCTCTGCCCAACACCACACCACCCTCGACGCTATACACTAGCTTGTATGCCCCACATGGAGAGGCTTTTATGCCCACTCCCTGTGATATAACTAGACAACAATAATGAATATATAATTTTGTAATATAATGTATACAATTTTGTAATATAATGGCCAATGGAACGTTGTCAACGTGGAGTACTTTCAAAAAAAATAAAAAGAAAAACAAGTCCCCACGACATTCACGCCCTTTATTCACTCTTTCATATTCCAGCTATTGAAAACAAATAAAATATAAACTATACAGAAATATGATGTGAATGTATACATTTATTTATAGTTATATAAGAATTAAGATCATGATTAAATAAAATACCTTTATGTGTAAACATTATAAAATACAGTTTAATTTATATTCCTTATATTTATAAACACACAATAGAGCATTGCCATGATTCATGTTATAAAGAAAAGCTGTATATGTAATAAATTATAAAAAATAACTTATATTTCTCCAAATGAAAGCAGATGTGTAGAAATGGTAGAATGTAATACACTAATTTGTATATCTCCTTAAGAAGGTAAGCTGTTTTATTTTAAAAGATGAATAAGTTTTAAAAATAAAGGTTTTAATTAGTAATTAATATTTTGTGTAACTGTGTGGTGTTTTGGTTGTCTTGCCTATATTATTATTGTACACCATTTTGACTTGCTTAAAGAGTTGATCGTCGGTTTGCGGTTTTGGTTATGTGTAAACCACACTATTGTTGTCTTTTTATTTGCTTTCCCTTCTATTTTGTTGAGTTTTTACAGCTATACTCACCCCGTTCTATATATTATAATCTTACGTTGCCAAAAAAAAAGTTTTAAATCATTTAGGCAGGTCTAACATATCGTGTCAGATATCACATGTTAAGACAAGAATACGATAAGACATGAATACAATGAGACACAAACACGAAAGAGGTAAACACAATCACGACGCAAAATCTTATCGTGTCGATTTTTCTAAACACGAACATGAACGTGATAATAAACAGGTTACACAAACATTATCGTTAAAACATGAAAAAACTTACCAGTGTATCATACGACCTGTTAAGGCACACACATGAGTCCATGACATGTTATCACAGGAACATGCCCTGTCTTGGAGGGGTGAAGTGTGGACGCCGATCGTGGAGAAGTGGAGTTGAGAGAGATGTGAGCGGCGTTGTTTGATGTTTCTAAATTTGGGTAATGTTTTTCCTTTGTTCAGGCCACGTATATCAAAACCTCACCCCATTTTATATTTTTTAAAATAAAAATTTTGACATCATGTTTTCATTGGTGCTTAATATGTTAACGGGTTTTTAACTTGTTTAGACATGAAAGTTATCATGTCAACCTATTTAAGACACGAAACCTATCAAGTATCATGACTCATATATAAACCTTTTAAGGCCGTGGGTACACTATTAAACCATAGGGTATGGTGAGGTTAGTCCCCAAAGAGACCACCCGTCACGTAGGCGCCACCTCACCAAGGGTGGAGGACCATCCCTTTGGGGACTACCCAAGGGTGTGGAAGACTACCCAACCTATAATATAATATTAATATATTAATAAAGGGAAGAGAGAGAAGTCAGATGGGGGGCCCACCACTTTGCTTCGTCTCCAACGTCTTGGAGAAGACGGTAGGGACGCGACGGACCGTCGGGGGCGGTGTGCGACGCCGGGGACGGTTACGTGATACATCTAAAATGTGTGAATGTGAAAAGTGACACCTTAGTGTGAACTCATCATTGTAATCAAACTCAATATTTTTGTGTCTTCTAGAAGTTGAACCACTTCAAAGCGAGACATGTAATAAACAAAGATTTTGTACATCTTGTTTTATTTTACATTATAATTATAAATGTCAGATATTAAAATTTTCAATATTATTGTTTGGAATCAAACTATGTAACTTTTAGAAAAATAGTTGAAGTTACTATACGAGGATGATTTTGTAACGTATTTAATTGAAGTATTCACTATAAAATTTAAATGTTGGTCGGACTTTAGATTTTGCTGAAAACTCCGTAGGAAATAGAGAGACCAGGATTTCATGATGGTGTAAGATTAAATATATTTATATTATATTTAATCTAGTAGCCATTATAATCATTTACATTATATGGATCAAAATATATAACAATCCTATTAAATAATTATTTGGTAATTGTTGATGGACCAAATTACCCTTATTAACTAATTAGGGTTTCCTCTTGGGTGCATATATAAGGAGATAATTAGAGGGTTAAAGGGTTAGTCTCTTAACACAATAACATCACTCATGAAATCGCCTCTCGCTCCTAACCGAACTCCCTTATTCGGTTTCCCTTACCACCATCATTAGATTGCACCCTAAGGAAGAACCAGACCAAGCTGACAATCATGTCAAACACTGTTGCTGCGTCTCCATCTGGATTCTCTGCTGGCCTGTGCTGATGCAATCAAAGGTATGTTTTCATGTTTTCCATTATATCTAAAACAGAACTGATCCATCATGTGGTATCAGAGCATATGTTGATTAGTCAGTTCTGTTTTCGTATCCATTATTCTGGGATTGAAATCTGGAAAACAGAAGTTTTGAAAACTCAATAAAACTCACGGCTGTTTTCGGGTCATATGTGCCGAGATCAATGTTTTTCGGGAAAAGAATGTTTTTTAAATGACTTGGAATCATAATGGTAAATCTTAATTGTACCGAAATCTGTTTAAACTTAAAGCCTTAAAATTCAGGTTTCGGGTTCCAGAATAATGTTTTTATTTTTAGGGTTCATCATGTGTTCTTAGGAAAATTCGAAATTCCTTTATGTTTTGGAATATAATTTGGATTTTTGAGTGTTATTTCCCTGTTTGATCCAATTTAATCTGTTAAGTTTATTCGAAAACTGTTAAAAGATATACAATTATAATTTTTGAAATATTATGATAAAATTAGATCATCACTAAAACAGGAAACCATATCTCAAAATCCCTAACAATTCGAATTTTCGGTTATGTTTTCACATTAGTAGCTGTAACAGAAGTTTCGAGATAAATTTTAACCACCCGAGACCAAGGTCTCGACTCGAGACCACAAGAACTCGACTCGAAATCAAAAGTGTTCTCAAATGTTTATAACTCGAGACAACGATTTCGACTTGAGATCATAAGGTCTCGACTCGAGACCACTGAGGTTTTGACTAAGGGCTTAAATCTTTACAACTCGAGGCAAAGGTCTCGACTCGAGACCATAAGGTCATAACTCGAGACCATAAGGTTGCGACTCGAGACCATAAAGCTACAACTCGAGACCATGGTTGTGACTCGAGACCTCATAAGGTGTAACGCCCCAAAATCCGAATGTTAATATTTGTCGTGTGTTCCTATATGCCACGTCATGAAATAAATAACCAGGCTATTTAACCTAGTTAAGGGTATGGTCAAAAGTATTAAATGATGAAGGTAGTGTCAGTTATGTTTTAAAGGCAAACCCGAGGGGCTAAAGTGGAACAGATGAAAGTTGAATACTAATTAAAAGGTCTATACACACACAAACACACACATACGTGCGTGTTCTTGAAGCTTCAGGAGCTCTCAAGAGCTCCAAACCCTAGTTCAACTAAATCACCAAATTAAAGGGTGAATCGAAGCTCAAATTCAAGAAGGAACACGGATTAATGATCACCTTCACGAGGGGATCATAAGGTATGTCTTAAATCTAAGATTGGTGATCATGTGTGAAGTGGGTTATGTTCAAATCCGTGAGTTAATATGAAATTAATCATGTACAAGGGTTAGAATCATCGTATAGAACATGGGGTACGTATGGTTTGTGTTAATTTGATTATTAGAGGTGAAACCCGTTAGATAGGGTAAAGATAATGACTAGAATTACCACCTATGTCAAAGTTTTGTTGAAAGATTGATGTATTATGTGGGTATGATGAATTCTTGTTAGATGAGTTAGGAGAAATATGATGATGATATGTTTGATGTTTAATTGGGAGTGATACATGATGATTAGTAGTAGGTTTTGATGGGTTATGTATGAGTTTAGAAGATTTATGCATGAATTAGTTGTACGTTATGCTTAAAAGGTAGTACGTACATCAAGTGTATGATAAAATGTATATAGTGTCGTCCGTATAGTCGATTATGATGTTACGAGTATATGTTGATAAGTCGATAGTTACATATGGTTAATAGTTGACTCTTGAAAGTCAACAAGTATAAGAAACATGATTTAACTCGTTGTTGTAAAAGCCGGATTATAGGAATATCGTTTGGGCATGTTATCTTAATATGCGATTGATATGATTGTTAACGTATACAAATGAGTATGCTAATAAGAGCGTGATTTTGATGAAATGAAAGTATAGGAATCACGTCGAGACGGGCTCAAGCATGAGGTGTTAACGGGTCAAGAAGAGGCAAGGAATCGGATACGAGCACGGACGCATAAGGTAAGTGATTTCTGTAATCACTTCTTAGTTTGATTACGTAATATGGTGTTTTAATTAACTAAACATGATGGTTGAGGTCAAATATGCGTCGTAGTCTCTCGTCGTAAAGGATGGGATTAAAGTTGACCAAAATGCCCTTGAGGGGTATTTTGGGGCAAACGATCTTAAAGGTAGTTTAGAAACAAGTTATTCGATTAGTGTAATGTTTTGGTCAAGTATGAAAGTGGGGAGTATGGTTTTGTTAGTCACAAGACCAATTAATGCGCAAATACCTTAACGGGTCAAAATAAGCGTAGGAATGATAATGGGTTAAGAGGATGCAAGACATCCAAGAATTTAGTCTTTTATGATAGACGTCACTGATATTAATAGGTTCATAAGAAGTTATGGTAAAACAAACAACTTATGTTGATGAATGCATGAACGGGTTGAAATTTGGTAAGAGGGTAATAAGCCGAAGAGTTAAAAGTCTGAGATTATATTATGTCGGATGTTGGATTTTAACTCCATTAGATGGAGAATTAAATTACGGACGTATAGGAAAAAGAATCGGGTAAAACGGATCAAAAACGAGAGAGTTATGCTCGTTTCCGTAAAACCGGTTCGTGCTGGAAATATGCAGCATTTAGCTGCAACTTTTCTGTGAAAACAGGGGCTTGGCATGACGCCAAGGCCCTTGGCGTCACGCGAGGCCCCCTTGTTTGGCGAAAATTGTTCGTTTGCTCTGTTTTGTCTTGGGAACTCGTTTAAACGCGTTTTAAGTTGCGTATGACTAATTTAACTTACGTTTTTATGAGCACACGTGTATGCACATATGTAGATAGGCAAGTATGTATGTTTGTATGTATCTATACACGTATGTAGAAGGGTCTGTAAGCATGTATGCGCGAACGTAGGTAAGATTATAAGTCTTGTGAGCAAGTACACGCAGATATATGAAGGTGTATATGAGTAGGCAAGTATGAGTTGGGTATGATGCAACTAGGGACGTATGTATGTATAGATGTATAACGTCATGAGTGTGCGTGATGATGTAGGTATGGGTGTATGTAGATATGCATGTATTAACGTAGATGTGTTGATATGTGGGTATGTATGTATGTACGTAATTGATTATGTGTGAACATCTGAAAATGTATAAGTATGTATGAAGGCAGGTACGCATGTGTCCAATGAAATTGAGTACTAATGATATTAATAACGTGTCTGGTGAATGAAGTGTAACGCAGGAATAGCAACGAAGTCTCACCACGGATTTTATGATTTGATGGAAAGCCGGGATGTAAAGAGTTAACGGAATGAAAAGAGAACGTGAATAGATCTTGTATGTTATAATGCGTACTAATGCTATAAATTTTATTGTGGTGAGCGCAGGTATTACGATTCATGAGGATCTTCAAGGAATAGAGATCGAGGATCGAGTCACAAGACAGATTGTATGGGAACGTTGGTGTTGAAATTTAGAAAAACCCATGTCATGTATTTAATTGTAAATGAGTCGGTTGATGACTTCATGTGAAAAAAATTGTGTTAAAATGAAGTTTTAAGTAAGTCAAGGTAATTATAAGGAAAGAAATACGTGTTTCCGCTGCGAATTTTGTCAAGTACGATTTAGGGTCTTACATAAGGAGTCGAGATCTCATAATTCATAGCAGTCGAGACCATGATTACGACTCGAGACTGAGGTTGCGACTCGAGACCTTGATGAGTCGAGACCTCATAATTTTACAAGTTGAGTCGAGACTTGACTCGAGACCTCATAACTGAGTCGAGATCTCGCTCGAAACCTCATTATTTTAGGCTGTTTAATGTGAACTAAGAAGTTCGATTCGCGCTAACAAGTGGTTTGCTACTAAATAATTGGTTTTTGTAAATACTTAGTTAATTAATAAGGATCAAATAATGTTTTACAAAACCAAAATGGCTTTACTTGAATGAGCTTCTGATGTATCACTTCTGGCCAAAGCTGATTTGATGCATCTACTTATCGTTCAAGTATTACGAAAGCTATGTTAAGTGTGCATCATAAACATGAATGTCTTAATATCTGGCCAAAGCTGATTTAATTCCTTCATAGATGGCATACTTAACAAGTGCATAACTAAAGTGATTGTCTCAATTTCTGGCCAAAGCTGATTTGTTACAACCACTTTGCACACATGCTTAAATGATTACACTTCTGGCCAAAGCTGATTTGTCTTCGTTTAAGTAGAACTTTAAATAGTCTATTATTTTGATGTTAGTAATAGACATATCACAACCTCTTCACACAATGATCCTTAATTAATTTTTTATGATCATTTCGTCTGCCTTATTCTTAGTACCCGTAATTTTTTTACTCACTATAATTTTCTTCTATAAGTCTATATCTCATCCACTCTAATTCCTAAATCTAATATGTTTTGCTTAAAGTTTCTATAAGAATTAGTTCTTAAATTAAATCCTTGATTATCTCTTAAGACACGATAATCCTATTGCTCTCTTCTGATAAAGCACTACAGAAGAAAAGTAGAGCATGATGATTAGGATAAATCGAACATGATGTCTCTTATGATAATCAAGAATAAGTGCTGTCACTAAAAGGTTATTCCAGATTAAGTCTTTCCTAAGACTAATCTATAATTGTGGAATAATCACTAGAACTCCTAAGATGCATGCCTTCATTTAAAATTATAAACTATAAAGCTAAGTGGTATATGTGAATACATAATAATGTACAATACCATGACCCATAAAGTTAAGGGCTTACACATGGAAATAAGTACATTTTTTTCCAGTACATTACATACTAAGATTTTCACTTGTACAATTTGATGCCTTATAAATCAACTATAACACTCAAAAGTACCAAAGTACAATGAGTGTGTTGATAAGCAACATATGTACATAGAAATATATGTTTGAAACTGGAAAATAAGATGTTATTCACCTTACAACCACTAATACTTTAAAAGAGGAATGTTCTAAGGTCCATAGACAAATTACAAGTGCTAATTCCAACTTTAAGGTTCTTCAAGGGAAAATCTCACTGCATAATTATGTCATTAGACTAGACATAAGCAACGAGACTATCCATTATTCTAAAGAACAGTTGGATAAATTAATTAGATAGTCACTTATTAAAGATATTTAAGTCTACTAATTATAATATTCCTATTAACACATGATTAGTTGACTCTAGTTTTAAACGTTTCCTTACTAGAAGTCAACAAATAACTAACATGAGAGTTAGTGACAAAATTAAATGTTAAGACTATAAGAACCATAATAAGCAGTCTTCTAATAACGCTTTTCGATACCTTATATATTCTGAAGATTAATCAGAATATAGTATCATAATTAAGCAATGTTATGAAGGTTGTGAGGTTTGCATAGTCAACATAAAGTCATACTTACCTTAAACTCTCATCTTATTTGTTCTAAATATCTGGATTGAAACATTACTAAGATAAAACTAGATGATACCTTACACTTTCACAACTTTTGTCATCATGTAAATGAGAAAAAGACAAAAGGAAAAAATGAGACTTATAAATTTCATCCATTATAACCGAAATTCATGAGTAATCATGACATGGTTAATGAGGATGATTTTTTTATCTAATCTCATTCTAAGTGATTTTAAACCATGACGTTATAGCCCTAAATATTACTTGGCTTAAGGAATAAGTATGGGTCCATCATAAGTCATTCATTGACATTCGTGGAACTTATTCCAAATGGAATATTCAGACATAATTTATTTATCATTTGAAAGACTATCAACTTGTATCTAAATTTTGTCGCATATGGCCCACGGTCTTAGAAGAAAACTATTCATATACATACTTTATAAGATTTCTATTAAATATGTCCCTAAAGTTTCTTATGATATCTGGACATTAAAGAAATCAAATAAAGTCTAACGTATATATGATAGATTCCCACGTCACGTACCTCATTGAAACTTCTCTTGTAGCATTCTAGAGATATTAAAGATCAGTGGGAGCATTAAGTGTCTTAATAATAACTTGCAATAGTTGCAAGAGGTGGGGAGTGAAAACTTTATATTACTTTAATTTACACCTCTTGTACAAGACACTGCTCCATTATGACACTATTCTATCATAACTTGTCTCCTTAAAATATAAAGCTACTCTTACAAAAGTTTCATTGTTGCTTAATTGTGGGCACACTTAGATTTCTTACCTAAACTAATATAATCCTCAACAAGAGAAATCACAACGACTAACGTCATTAATTTCTTTTCTCTATTAGAATCTGTTGGTCGTTAAATATTGACCCTAAGCATGCTGAGTTCCTAAAGTTTTCTAAGGTCAGTAGGAGCAGTCAAAGTCCTTATTATGACTTGCAAGAAATACAAGAGGAGGGGGGAAGAGTGTCATTAAATTTCACTCAAAATTTAACTCTGATTACACCTGTTATACACCATACTGCACCAACTCTTACACACTTAGAATCCTGAAAATGATAGCAACCTAACCAAGAGCTAATCCATAAAACTGAAACTTCTAACGAACCCAATAATCAACTCAGGAGGTCATCTAGGTTTAAAAGCCTACTAACTTTGATGATTACATAACCTCCCTAACTGAAGTTGAAATGGATTTTGGAAATGTTTACTGATCCTATCTCTTCAAATTAAGCCATTAGTGTCAATCAATCTTCTAAATGGAATAAAATAGTTTTCTAGTAAAACTGATTTTATGTGTTCGTATAACGTTTGGGATTTGATTGAATTACCTAAGAGTGTTCATAACTAAATCAAATCCTAATATAAGCGTTAAGACACAAAGAGGCATGATTGATTGTCAAAGGTTATACTTAGAAAGAGATAAATTATCAAAGATTTCTTTGAGGATCATCACTGTTCTAGTAGCTTATAATAGTTTAAAGCTACATTAGATGAACATTAAAAACAATTTTCCTTAACAAATGGCTGACATATTTACATGTTCATAAAACAACCTGAAAGTTCTAAACTGAAGGTTAAAGAACACTTTATTTGTAAGCCATTAAAATCCATGTATGGGATAATGCAAACATCATAATGTGATGAAAAGCTAACGTAATTATTTTCATCAAGAATCAAGTGGATTAATGTACCTACCTCAAGATGAGTGGGAGCAACTAAAATAAACTTGTCTATATAGATGACATTCTTTTGACAAGTATATGTTACATAAGTCAAAGCATTGTTAACACAAACTTTGATATAATAAATCTCAAAGATATCTCTTACGTGATTGATATCATAACATACTGAGATAGACCCAATGGGATATTAGTTCTGTTCCATAAGTTTAACATTAAATGGGTCCTTACATATGTAACAATCAATACTGCTCTCCTTCAGAGGATAATATGGTAAATGAGATTATTTTTACGCTTCATTAATTGGAAGCCTTATGTAAGTTTAAGTCTATACTCGTTTAGATATTACTCACATTGCAACACACTAGATATGTCTAGATTAATGTGAAGCATCTAATGGAGTATTAAAATATCTTTAAAAGAAACGAGAGGCAATGATTTGAAGAAGAAGTGAGAACTAAAAACCGGTTTATTACTTTAACTTTGTGATATTCAAAGATGACAAAAATGTAATTTCGGGTATATCCTTATGTCAGCAGACAAAACCTATCTTATGGAGGAGTCATAATAAATTGATAATAACAACCTAAGTTATAACGACATAATATAGTCACTAAATGTTGTTGGAAATTTATCAGTGGACTCATAAGTTTATTAACTCCATATAATTAATGTTTTGAAGACTTAGTGTGATAAAGTCAGCTACCATGACTCCTTGAACAGTAACAGTTCAAGAGGTGCTGCATTAATTTTCGATACGCAATTAATTATTCGTTTATGAACGAATTGAGGAAACTAAGTTTTGTATCGAATACATTCATGATATGCTTAAGGATCCTATAACTGAAGGGCTATTACCCATAAGTCTTATTAAGAGAGCTCATAGACGGGTATTAATTAATGACCATGCGCAATTCCATATCGTACTATGAATGACTAAGTATTAGTTAATTTTCCTCATCAGTTTGATTTTGTATGTCTCTAAGAATATGTCAAGTCGACATAACGGCATATAGACAAATAAAGTTACAAATCAAACAAAGGGCTTATGCGTATTTTGATCATGACGATTAGGTTTTAAATTAAGGCTATAGTATGATTAATGGGGGTCCTGAGTCGCATAATGATTCAACGACTGTATTTCTCTGCTATAGTACTTGTTTAAGGCTAAAATGAGTGTTAACTCCTGATTAGGCTTATCTAATACTCATAGTAAATGATTACTCGGCTAAGTGGGAGAAATGTAAGATTAAATATATTTATATTATATTTAATCTAGTAGCCATTATAATCATTTACATTATATGGATCAAAATATATAACAATCCTATTAAATAATTAGTTGGTAATTGTTGATGAGCCAAATTACCCTTATTAACTAATTAGGGTTTCCTCTTGGGTGCATATATAAGGAGATAATTAGAGGGTTAAAGGGTTAGTCTCTTAACACAATAACATCACTCATGAAATCGCCCCTCTCTCCTAACCGAACTCCCTTATTCGGTTTCCCTTACCACCATCATTAGATTGCACCCTAAGGAGGAACCAGACCAAGCTGACAATCATGTCAAACACTGTTGCTGCGTCTCCATCTGGATTCTCTGCTGGCCTGTGCTGATGCAATCAAAGGTATGTTTTCATGTTTTCCATTATATCTAAAACAGAACTGATCCAACAGATGGTCCAAACGTCGCCGGTGGTGAGGAAAAGTGCTATGGGGCTGGCTCAAGGTGGTCGGATATTGTAGATCTCGCCGAAAAACCTGGCCTGGCCATTTTATAAATCAAAATTTTGGTTTTCAATTAATCAAATGCCATAAGAAATAAATCATGTTAAATATAATGTTTTCCAAAAAATATTGGAGTGTATTATTGTTCAATTTTCGTTATAGTACTCATTGAAGATTGTACCTGACCTTCAAAATCATACTTATCCATGTAATAAATGCATCGAAACAAACCAAGTATCTACATGTCACAACACAAGAGTCTCAACCCAATAGTTAGTATATATTTTGTAATTATGTACTAAGTTAAGGTGCCAAGTGACTTTATTTGGTAATTGGTTTTTGTTTAATTAATAACCAATAACCAATAACCAATCTAATCCAATACTAATAAAAGAGTACCCCTAATGCCACATGACATTCTCGTATAATAAAAGACTTCATCAAAATGTCGTGTGTCAATTTATCGTGCTATCTCAATCATAATAAATAATAAGTAAATTAATATAAGGCGAATTGAAAATAAATAATCTCACCTAACTCAATTTGGTCGATAATAATCCCAAGTCAGTTATTGGCCGATAATAATCCGAACTGGTCAATTTTTTTTTTGTAAAATAGTCCGCCGTTAAAATTGTTTAACGGAGTTAAGTTTTTTTCCGAATTACAAACCGATGTTTTAGGGTTTTTATCAAAACGAGGATACGAGTCGATTGATGTAAAACTTACCTCGAAATTGTGCTCGAAATGGCTTGATTTTTGATAATTGGAAGTTTAAACACCCGAATTGAAACACCGTTTTCGTCGGTTGGGGCAGTATTTCGAGGTAAGTTTTACATCAATCGACTCGTATCCTCGTCCTGATCAAAAGCCTTAAAACATCGGCTTGCAATTGAAAAAAAAACTTAACCCCGTTAAGCTAATTTAACAGCGGACTATTTTACAAAAAAAAATTGACCAGTTCGAATTATTATCGGCCAATAACTGACTTGGGATTATTATCGGCCACATTGAGTTAGGTGATATTATTTATTTCCAATTTACCTTAATATAAAGACTATTAAATGATTGAATTTAATATATTTATATTATATTAAACTTATTTTCATGATTATATCTCTTCAACATTCTTACTTTTTAATAATCAATATTAGTTATCTACTTACCTATACTTTAATATTATATATTTACTTTAATAAATAAAAACATACTTATCAAAAGAAGATCGGATAATCAAAATATTATACACCCATCACTATTTGACGTAACCAAAAATTTAAAACCTCATCATGTTTGTAATTTGTTATTTTCGTTTTCACAAATGTTAAACATATATATAAACAATATATATATATATATATATAAACGGGTTCAGGAGAAAACGGCAAAAAGTGTGAGAACGGTGAGAACGCATCCTGGCCGAACACGTGGCGCGGGGCATGATCAGGGTCCGAGGGTTTTTTTTGTCTTTTTAGTATTCTTCTCCTTTCACGATTTTCGCGTTTGACATGCTTCTTTATTTTTTGCGTGCAAGATAATTTTGGCGTTATGTAGAATTATTAATTATTTGACGTTTTACTATTTTTTCTCATATTTCTTCTCGTTGAATTAATTCTTTTTGGTGACATAGTTAATTTTTGGCGTTATGGCTTTTTCCATGTCATTTTTGGCGTTTTGTATCTTTTTGTTAATAATTCATTACCATAGATTAATATTTTATAAAACTACAATAACACGAAAATCAAAATAAACTAATAGTCTTCCGTAGGTGGGATTTCATCAGAGATGTACCCATCGCTTTGTTCATCACTTTCTTCAGATTCTTCATCATCAAATTTCATTTTTGCGTATAACGCTATTAGCTCGTCTCTTCTTTGCTGCAGCCTATTCTTAAATATCACTGCTTCCTTGGATTTTGGATTGTTTGAAGGTGTTAAATCACAGAGTTGTTCAATGATAGATAGCAACCCTGTCTTCAACATTTCTTCCATTGGCCTTGAATATTGCACCTCGTTTTTATAAGTCACTTCAATTGTTCCTTCTTCCTCATGCAATACCCAACTGCTAAGTTTTGGTATATGAGTATCTTCAATATCATCATCATCATCATCATCATCATCATCTTCTGCTGGAAACTTTCTCTCCAGTCTTTTTATTACAGTTCTCGTTCTTTCACAATCATTGTCTATTGGAACCCCAAGGGCCAGGATATCCTTCTGAACTTTTTCATTCATTCCCAACATGGCTTTTATTGTCCTTACCTTTACACTTCTTCTATCAGACAACTTTATTATGAATCGTTTCTCTTTCCTTTCAAACCTCCATGCAATAACCTTAGCCATTTTTAAATTTTTTGGCGTTTTGGAGAATATGTGGCGTTTTAGTTTTTTGGCGTGTTTGGGCTTGGGTTCTCATGGTCTTCTTTTAATGGTGTAACACGTCAAATCCTTTTGACGGCTGTAATTATGACATTATGTTTTCCAATGGCGGTTAGATAACTATTGGACTTCTTTTGTTTTATATTCTTTGCACATTGTTTCACGCTTTTTTTTATAATATTAGTTGTTCAAATTAATTTTATTATAGTTTGGTAGTTTTTTAGGGGCGTTTTATGGCATTATGGTGTTTTACACGTATTTGCTAATTTTGGTGTTTTATTATATTTTTTCATTATAGCATTAATATTCTTTTGTTGTTTATTAACTGACATTACAAAACAAACAATAGATAAAGAAAATAAAAAAAAAAAACAAAGTAGAAGCAATTTATGATTTTAAATCTTCAGTGTCACCAGTCTCTTTTTTCTTTTGAAACTACAAGAAATGCGACAAATAAATGGTGTTTTGGGTTTGGCGTTGTTTATTTTCTTTGTTCATGTGTTGAAGTGTCTTTGTGGATGTTGGACACATAGATCGACCCCGTGTGAGTGGATGTTATCTGCCTGTGGTCTTCATTTTAATCATCGAGGCCAAAATAGCATTTACACTGGTATAGGTCTCTTCTTATCATCCAAACCTTCTTCAGGAACAAAGATGACAGTATGACATATGGGTGTCATCAGTCCCTCTTTTTTCAATTTTGTCCATCTCATGTAGCAAAATCTTAATGCACTCACGTAACAAATCATTAAATGAAGCTTCATGCAGAACATTAGTAAGGATCAAAGAAAAGATGTTTGCTGTCGTTGTATTTTTTGGCGTTTTGCATTGAGTTGTAATTTGTTTAGCCACCACTGTGTGTTTTTTTGTGTTTTTTTGGTGTGATAAACGGAAGGTGGTGAGACGTTTCTATTTATAGAATTTTTTTGGCGGGTATTTTAGGCGGGATGTTATTTTTATAACAAAAAATGTAATTAACATTTATCCGGATGTAAGCTTTGGCGTTATATATAATGGCGTTTCATATTTTTTGGCGTTTTTGTAGCCAGAGAGCTTAGATAAAAACACAGAAAAAAGTACGCAGTGATAAAATTGGCGTTTTGTATTTATTTGGCGTTTTATTTTTCAATGGCGTTTTATGTCAGGAATGGTTTTTTACCTTTTTACCCTTAATGAAGCGCGTCCACGTAATAAAATTGGTGTTATTTACTAAAATGCCACCGCGCCAATCTAGTCCACATATTGTTTTGATCGGACGATCAATAAGCGTTCTCACCGTTCTCACACTTTCTACCGTTCTCTCTAAATCCTGACCCTTATATAGGGTCAGGATTTAGAGAGAACGGTGAAAAGTGTGAGAACAGTGAGAACGATTTTGGTGGTGACATGTGGCATTGATGCTAAATTACACTAAGGGGTAATATTGTCAAAAACCCACTCTCATGAACTGGGTGTTCAAATAAAACGCCATAAAAACACCCAATTCAGAAAAACGCCATAAAAATACCCAGTAAAAAACGCCATAAAACACTCAGTTCAGAAAAACGTCATGAAAAAACTCAGTTGAAAACGTCATAAAACACTCAGTTCAGAAAAACGCCATGAAAATACCTAGTTAAAACGCCATAAAAACACCTAGTTCAGATGCTCTAGTACTAGATGCTCTAATCAGATGCTCTACCTAGTTAAAACGCCATAAAAACACCTAGTTCAGATGCTCTAATCAGATGCTCTAATAGATGCTCTAGTACTAGACGCTCTTAGATGCTCTAATCAGATGCTCTAGTACTAGATGCTTTAACAAATGCTATGTGGCATGCGTTATTATGTGGGATGTGCTATTATGGAGCAAGTTCAGAAAAACGCCATGAAAATATCTAGTCTAAAACGCCATAAAACACTCAGTTCAGAAAAATGCCATAAAAACCAGTTAATTTTTTTCGAAAAAGTATATCAATAGTATACTCGTTGGAAAGATAAAAAAACGCTGAGTTTTATGGTGTATTTTTTTCGAAAAATAATCACGTATAAAAAAGTTATTGTCGTTTAAATATGATGGGGGAAAATGGCATGTGATTAGCATGTGCACATTTGCTTGGATCTTCCTATTTTACCCCTGCTGGTAGTTCCAAGACCCCTATTATTTACAAAAATGCCACCGCATCAATCTAAGCCACAAACCACTAAGATCTTGTGGCTGAGAATCGTTCTCACTGTTCTCACACTTTGAGGCGTTATCTCCTTATCCTGTTCCTATATATATATATATATATATATAATCTTAGATCATGAACTAATTTCATTTCATATTCTACTTTGATAACACTTTTTAAAATAAGAAAATATTAATCTGAAATAAAATATACAAATTCCTTTGTATTCAAAAACAAAATTCTTACTTCGTAAACGCATCATTTAAAATGAGCAATGTTATATTTTCTTTAATTTTGTATGTATAGTTCATATTAGGGTTATATGTATTCATATCAAAATTTATATTAGTTATATGTGATGCAAGAAATAGTATGAAATATAAAAAATAATTCAAAATTTATAATCGTTATGTCTTTTAAACGCAACCAACCTCAACAATAACATATTTATTTAAAAAAAACTTATTCAAGTTTATACAAACGGAAAACACATTTTTTTCCAAAGAACTCGATCAACTACATGATTATCTTAAAGCCTTTCATTTTATATCCTCAAATTCATGTAATACATCATGAGTCTATAACCTGATAATATAATATTTAAAAGATGCAACTCCGACGGTTGGTATCTTTAAGGGCGAGAAGGGTGGTCACATTTTGAGGAGAGGTAAACTCTCCACCCACCAAATCACATCTTGACATGTCAATTACTCCCTCTCTAAGTCCTCTCTTGCACTAAAATATAAGAGGTGGTCACCTCTATTAGGGAGAGGTAAACTATTTTTTTAATATAAAAAACAAAAAAGAAATTGTGATTGATTTCATGTGCAGCAAGAGTAAAAAAATAGCCTCCCTCACGCGGTGACTAGTCACCGATTACCATCATCATCTTCAGTGAGAGAAAGGTCGGCGGTGGTGTTGCCGCGCGGTGAAAGGACACACCGCACCCTTCCCGGCACCCATCCCATTCACCCAAAAGTCATAATCAATTGTAAAACACAAGGAAGAATCCATTGAGGAAATTCACCAACCCTGTTTAAAAAAGGGCTTGGTTATTCACACATCCCCCTTGGTTATTTGCACATCCCTTGAACACTATAGGAAGCGTATAGGGCAATACGGTTCCTCTGGGTCCAAGCGTATTGAGCAATACACTTCCTATATGTGTACTTGAAGTACAAACTTTTCAGAAGATGGTCAGCTAATGATTAGGGGACCAGAGGAAGCGTATAGGGCAATACGATTCCTCTAGGTCCAAGCGTATTAAGCAATACACTTTCTATATGTGTACCAAACTTTTCAAAAGATGGTTAGCTAAAAGGAAGTGTATAGGGCCATACGCTCCCTTAAAGATTTTTTTTTTAAAAGACAAGAAGAATCATATAGGGCCATACGTTCCCTGGAGGAATTTTTTTTTTGCAAGAACAGCATATTGTTATTAATATCTTTTTGAACTTTATTTTTTTAAACATTAATTAAGTTGTTTTTTTGTTATAAAATGATGTTAGTTTTTTGTTATAAATTTTATAAAAGACGTAGTGAAAGTAAGCAATCCAAACCTGACGGTTCGTCCCGAAAAACCTATAACCAACATTAGGAATGTTTGCTGCCACTTTCATCCATGTCATCGACCTCATGTCCAAATATTTGCAGGGAGCCGGCGGTGGATACCTATCATTGACCCAACCAAAGTACCGACTAACACTCTGGGCTATCCGGCCGATAAACGATCCTCCATATATACTACCACGACGCTGCTTTTTCCAACGTGTGACAAAATAATCCACCAGGCAGAGATGGAGGGCGAACGGACGACCAGTAAATAAACAATAGAGATAGAAAAGATCGGCCTTCGTTACGTGCTCGCAACTCTTGCCACGGGCCGCGATGCCCGTGCTAAAGCAACGATGCAAGTAACGAACTAACGGGTCGCGAATCTCCGAGGATCGAACCTCCTCCGCCTTGGTGTATGGACCTTCACCGATGGTGGGCCACCAGGCAATCAACTCATCCTCGGGCATACGATCGATAGCTGTGGTATACACGTCCTGAACCAACTCCTCGTCTGTGTAAAAACCGGTGGCGACGGCAAATTGACGAAGCGACATCTCAAATACCTCGCCGAACAGACGGAATGTGATCTCAGGTGATGGGGCCAGCAAGTTCGGATCATCAAAATCCGAGTTCGGCCGGTCATCCGGTCGAGGTCTATAGCGGAATGTGGAGAGAAACTCCACCATCAACGGCCGATAAGATGGTGCGTCTCCTATTCGAAATAAACGATCCCACGGGCTATCCTGCCCGATAACCTGTCGAACAGTGTCCGCCACCCCACATGTCTCTAACGAATCCCAATGTATCCCTCTCATGCACCCCACCTTCATCTCCCTAAGTTTATTGAACCGTTTCGCTTCATGCGTTTGGGAAGGGTATATCATATATGGATATCGTGAACAATCGTCACCGGCCCATGGATCGAAATCTCCCGCGCCATCCATCTCATCATCTGACGCCATATCTTCAAATTTAAAATGAAAAGAATTTAAGTTATACAAATAATGTATAAACGTTTTTTGACACATTTTTATAAAAAAGATTCAGATTAGGGGACCATGGGAACCATATTGCTCCATACGCTTCCTATACATTGGCTCTAGGGGAACCATATTGCCCCATACGCTTTCTATACTTTGGGTCTAGGGCTTTCTATACTTTGGGTCTAGGGGAACCATATTGCCCCATACGCTTCCTATACTTTGGGTCTAGGGGAACCATATTGCCCCATTCGCTTCCTATTGATTTAATGCGTTCACCAACCCAAGCCCTATGGGAAGTGTATTGCCCTATACGCTTCCTATTAAACTTATGGGAATCGTATTGGGTAATACACTTCCTATTGGGTCACTTTTCAGACCTGTATAGTTTTGAACTGCGTGCGCGTAAGAGAATATTGTACCAATAGAAACCGTATTGCCCAATACACTTCCTATTGGTGTTACATTTAATGCTTCAAACCCTATGGGAAGCGTATTGGCCTATATGGTTTCTATTGAGTGATGTACAAAAATTTTAGGGGACGTGTAGATACATCACCCTAAAAAAATATTATCAAACTAATAATGATTTAAATCTCCATTGCGTGTGTGACATGTGTATGTACAACTGTTTATACGTACACAACACAATTATTGTCGATTTGTCGTACGTGTCTTGCTATTGTACTTGCAAACACAAGTTCCTGTTTGTTTACTTCATCCCAAAGAAGAAACAAAACAAAGTGTGCAGTTTTATTTTGAAGTTGAAATATAGACCAAATCACCTCATATTGTCTTCACACTCACTTGCTAGTATAATATTTTTAGAAATTGCATTAAAAATTATGTAATGTATTAAAAAATGAACGAAGTTATTTCATTTGCACGCTACTTCCCCACTTTCATAATTTGTAACGATTAAATAAGGAGCATTAATCGATACTAATAAAATAAAATAAAATACTTTAATGAACTATGAAGATATTCTTTGCTGCCTACAATGATTTTTTTTTTCTTCGATATACAATAAATACATCTTCTCTGCATACTATATATACATACAGGGTTAGATCAAATCGGAACCTAACCCTTAATTGAGAAATAAATGAACCAACCTTTTTTTTGGACGGTACTTTGGATCATTGACGGACCACTGGAGTATCATCGTGCCACCAGCGGAATCACCCGATCATATCCATCTCCACTAGGCATAATGTTTATACACCAATTCAGGTGGAAACCCAATAAATATGGGAAAACCCCTTTGTGGAAATCGAACCCAGAACCTATGGTCACAAAGTCTTATCTCACCTCCAAGATGTCACTAGGCTAAGATGAACCAACCTTAACCATTTTCTCGTTTGATTTTTTTCATTTTCATTTATTTAATTAGAAGGGTAAGTAAGTCAAATTGACCACCTTTAATTTTAGTAGTTGGCTATAATTAATTGTTCAATTCATAGAAATTAATCTGACAACCAATTTTCCAGCACATGTCCCATATACATACATATCCCATAAATAAATAATGTTATTATAATTATTTATTGTTTCTAAAAGTTTGGTTTTTTTTTTCGATCTATACAAGCAGAAGGCTAACAGTAACAACAATCATTTGCAGGGCCGGAGCAAGTGTTACCATTCAATTCCGTCTTCGTACTATTTTTGTAGTGTATAAAAGGTAAAAAGAATTCGATTTTATACAAAGGTACCCCTGATCCAAAATATAAAATAAAATTATGATGCCCCTGAATTCATTTGTCAAAAGACTTTTTCTTCCGTAACCAAACATGGTATTTGTGAATCTTGATGCAGGTGTGGTCATGATCTTCATGACAACCATGACCCTCTATATAGGCGTCATGTCACTCACCACTAATCCACCATTCAAAACCACTACCCTAAGTGTGTGGTCATAACCCAAACCACTACCCCCTTTATTTTTTATTTTTTTAAACGTGTTCAATCCACGCGAATTACCATCTATCAAGGAGGGAGGCGGTATACTACTTGACTAATGGTCCTATGTGACAAATAATGTCTCAAATAATGACAAAAGGGTTGTTCTTAATCATCATCAAAATCGGCTTGTTGTTCATACACAATTTATTTTATTATTTTGGGACTCACCTATTCTAAGTCAAGACGGTTGTTCATGTGAAGATTTTGTGTTCTTAATCATCGTGGTTAGTGTGTGTATAGTCGTTATCAATTCATTTTCTAGAAGCACTTGTTTCTTCAAAGTCTTTCATAAAAGATAATAAGATAAATCAAATGGATTTTCTTATGCTAAATGGAAGTCATATGGATTTTCTTATGCTAAATGGAAGTCAACATCGTACTTATAATAATCCACATTTCATATCCTTTCGATTTGGTCTTTCATTTCTAATTTTCGTTTCTAAGTTCATGGCAATTTCAGATCTGAACGTCTCCTTCTGAATTTTCCGACGGAACCGTCGCATTTCGGTTTCAATTCGTAAATTCAGATCATCTTGATCAAACAACTCAAGTTTTTGTAAATTCAGATCTACTATCAAAACAACACTACAACTTTGATTCTCTTTAATCAGTTTTACTAACAACCTCGAAGTTTATCTTCATCACACAACTCAAGTTTTTGTAAATTCAGATTTCAAAATCTATCTACAACTAGGATCCAGATCTGAATCGCGATTTGCAAGAGTTACAGATCCAAATTTGACAGATCCAGATTTCGTTCCTTCACAGATAAACAACAATCTTAACAATACAATTCAAACTTTTCATCCCCTATCCTTCACCTTCGTGCGAACCGGCACCGCACCTTCGTGCGAACCGGCGCCGTACCTCCGTCCGTGCGAACAGGCGGCTCCACTTGTGCGAACCGGCAGTGAAAAAGTCTTCACAAAAGTATATTGCATCGGGTTAAAAAAAAAAAAAAAAAAAAAAAAACACCTCATCAAAGTTTTTAATACTACTACCAT
>CM060381.1:13172432-13397280 GCA_030545235.1 Helianthus tuberosus
GACAGCTGGGACAGACATCAATGGTGTTTTGTCATATGATCCGGCTTGTCGAGACCTTTTCGTTCACTAGTCACGGACCTGTAACTCCAATAATAGCCCAAGTTATGCCCATTTAAAGTTTAGTCCTTTTCTGCTTCGTTCCCCCATGTCCCACTGGTCCAAATAAAATCACACCAACTCTTTTATCAGATAGTCGTCATTAGCCGAACCATAACCTATTTTTTATGCCATGTTCAAATTGTGCCAATAGTTGCCACCACTGTATCATGACTTACTGATCCTAAATATGTTGTGGAACAATCCGTGCAAGTGTTAAAGTGTGATCTTGGCTGTTAGCTTAAAGTTTCAACTCAAAATGAGCAAGTATATATTTACTAATATTTTATTCTATATTTAATATAGAAGTAAAAAAGGGATAAGACCATTCATAACCTAGGGACACACTTTCTCATTAAGTATTACTTCTTCTATAAAAAGAGCATGGTCCAACCATGGCAAATTGGCAAGATCATAGTCACCCCCTCTCCTTTAAAAATGATTTGAGCAATAAAGTTAAAAGAGGATGGTATCTTTTGGGTTTCTAAACTTGTGACTTGAATTTTTACTCATGTGTATGATATATGTCTTTAGGTGAAGAGACCCTAAACGAAGACGGGCTAGGACCGTCCCCCACACCAACTAGTCTAAGATAGTGAAAATTCTCATGAAGGGAGGCAACAACGATAACATATGTGGCAGACATGACAACTAGTTGAGATACAATATATGTGGCATAAATTTATTGTACTTGTACATGGCTTTATTATTGGTGCATAAATTTATTGTAGTAGTACATGGCTTTATTATTGGTGCATATTTGCATACAATATGTTTTTTCCTTGGAGTTATTAGGTGTTTACATATTTTTGTTTTACTCACATGTGCATATATGAGACTTTTGTTTTATGCACATTTAGTCATTTACATACATGTATTCTTGTTACATGTACATGTTTACGTCATTCAAAAGTTTTACCTTGGTCATTGTTTTAGCGCGTGCTCAAAGAACAAGTAAATGTGCATATCACCAGAGAAATACAGCTTGCTTGTATATACCGGGGAAAGCGAAGAGAAGAGACATAAAACTAGAGGGATAAAATAACCATTTACATTTCATCATTTTTTTATATAAAAAGGTTATTATATACACAAAAATATATATTAAAATAACTCCGATACATACATAATAGGTGATCAGAAAAGTTGTTCTATATTGAATAATCATATATTTGTGGCTAATCAGCACAATCTTAATCTTGATTTTAAATAAAGAACTTTAAGAATCTTATAGGCACATGTATATATATATATATATATATATATATATATATATATATATATATATAATATAAAAGATTAAATACAAATGAGTCTTAATATACAAAATATTCTTAACGTAATAAGTGTATGGGATTTTTTTTTGAAATTTTTTTCTTTACTACTTAAAAATGATGTTTAATTGAAAAAAATCATGATTTTACAGTATTACAGTAATTATATAATTATTATAGGGTAATTATATCTAATCTACATAGAGTAATTATAATTACCTTAAAATAATTACATAATTACTCTACTAATGTAAAATTATTTTTATTTGTGGATTTTGTGACTAAACTTCTTGCTTAATAAAATGTAACAAAAATCATAAAAGAATTCCCTTCAATTTTTACGTTAAGAATATTTTTATTGTTAAGACCAATTTGTACAATAAGTTAACCTTATACATGTATAGGGCCGTTCAAATCGCTCACCGCTCGCTCGACACTCGTTCAAAAATTGCTCGGAAAATGCTCATTCGATTTGACGCTCGGTTGTAAACAAGCCGCTCTGCTCGGTTCGGTTTGTAAACAAGCCAAGCATGAGTAAAGGTCCGCTCGACTCGAATTATTATTTTAATTAGTATATATATACATATACATATACACATACAACTATAAACATGTATATACACATGTATATACACATATATATATACACAAATATAAATTATACATATATATACACTCATACACCTATATATTTACACACACTTACACATACATATATATACACACACACTTACACATACATATATATTTAAATATAAATTAAATTTATAGTTTTGGATGTACCAATCTATTAGATTTTGGTCAACTATATACAAATTTACAACTATATCTGTACGTACTAGCCCAACTACGCCAATAAAAAATTAAAATCAAAACTAAAAGTTAAACCCTAAATCGATAAACGACAGTCTGTTCATCACCTCAATTTTTCATGCCGTTACCCTAAGTCGATCGTCTCCTGCTCTCAATGTAATTGTTCATGCAATATGATTATCGTCTCGTCAGCCACAACATTGCTATTTATAAGAAAAATATTATGCCATGAAATGTGCATGTTTTTAAAGACATAAAACTGAGACCCAACATTGTCACTATCTCTCTCGGCAAATTTAAATTGGGCGATACGGTTGTGTCCAAATCGCTCGAACTTCGCTCGACGCTTGCTCGGAATTTTTACTGCTTGGAAAATGCTCGCTTGATTTGATGCTCGGTTTTAAATGAGCCGCTCCGTTCAGTTCGATTCGGTTTATAATCAAGCCAAACACGAGCAAAGATCCGCTCGGTTTGGCTCGGCTCGTTAACAACACTATATATTGTAATACTTCAATCAAGATATATAAAAGAAGAGTTAAAACAACCTCTCTTTCTTTCCCCCACTAGATCTAGACAACATTATTAAATTAAATAAGTATCAATTGTTTTTTATAATTCTCTACTGGTTTTGTATTAAATATAGGGCCAAACTATCCACACACCAATTTTGCCTATCTACATGCACACCCTGCAGTGTCGAACTGTGGCCAAAACGGGGCGTTTTGGTCCGATTAACCAGACAAAGACTGACGGGTGTCTGACGGGTCTGTTGTCCGGACCAAAACGCCGAGCTTTGGCCGCGTTTTGGTCCTGTCAACCAGACCGGGTATCAGTCTTTTGTCTGGTTGACAGGACCAAATCGCGGCCAAAGCTCAGCGTTTTGGTCCGGTCAACAGACCCGTCAGACACCCGTCAGTCTTTGTCTGGTTAATCGGACCAAAACGCCTCGTTTTGGCCACAATTCGACACTGGTGTGCATGTAAAGACAAAAATCACATTTTTGAGTGTGTAGACAGTGAGATGAGTGTGTGGATAGGTACACCCTAAATATATGCCATGTAGAGCTATATATATGTATATACTAAAACAAGTGTATACAAATCGCTAGCCTCTATTGATTAGTTTACAGTTTAATATTCTACACACTAAAATCTTCATTCAAACTTGAAAGGCTGGCTATAACCAATTTTTAACAACCGAGAATTAAATAAACCTTTTATGTGGCTGTAATCAACTCATATACGTACAAGACGTCACGTTCAAAGCTGGTCTCCGCTGAATATCCCGCATGTAACATACGTATGTATAAAAAAATATAAACAACCCTTTTTCTTTTATTTTCATACATAACTACATAACAAACACTTTTATTACATTATTAACTAGAAATATTTTTAAAAAACGTTAAGCATATGACATGATTAGTGTTACACTCCTTGTTCTCCATCTCCTAGCAAGTTAAGGTACTCACAATACAACTTCTCTAACATGTCATTTTCTTCATCATTGGACATTAGTACATCTTGATCATATGGTAAATCCTGATCGTTCATGCTTCCTGTGCCTTCGATCTCGAACAATGGGGACCAATCCGGCCAAGAGAAGTCGGTTGCCACTAGTTCGGCTTCTCCTTGATCAATCATGCAGCCGAATGATGCCGATTGTGACGAGGAAATAGAATTAGAAGAAGAAGATGAATCAGGCTGAGGACTGATTTCAACTTGTTTCTCTTTGATCATTGACTTTTGATTGGTTTTGTTTTTCTTCTTCCTTGGCTTTTTATTGTTTATTGAGTCTTCTGGCTTGTTGTTCTCTAACATCCGTTTAAGATGCGAGTTCCAGTGGTTTTTAATTTCATTGTCGGTTCGACCTGGAAGTTCTGTGGCTATGAATGACCATCGGTTGCCATGGACCGAATGGAGGCGGATGATGGTGTCATCCTCATCAGCCGTAAAAGTTCCTCGTTTAATACCTGGACGAAGATAATTCACCCATCGCAGCCTACAACTCTTCCCACATCTAAGCAATCCTGGTTCCAATAAAACAAAACAATTATTATGACCCCGAGATCTATGGACGTAGTTTTTAAAAGGCTTAGTTTTGCTATTCAAAAAGGGGGTAGCGGCGCAGCTTGTTGCCCGTTTAACAATTATCTCGATGTAAATTCATAAACAATCATTAATTTGTCTTTAACAACCATAAATGAACATAATTACGTGTAATATTGTAATCCCACTTATAGCAGAGCTATTGTTTATTATTATTATTATTATTATTAATTATAGACGGTGTGATGGGCAAACTTTATCTAGCTCTCTGTCTTATATCCTATGGGACAGAGAGGCTGCTTATGCTGAGACTCTGACTAATTTCATATATAACTGACATACCAGCTTTGGAAGGCATGGATCGCCATTGGCCTTCACCGTGTGTTTGAATGTATTGAGTAAGGAGTTTATCTTCTTCATCGGACCATGCTCCTCTATGTAAACCCACCTTTGAGCAACAAGGAGCTCTTCCCATGTTGTTTTCTCTAGCTCTCTCACTCACACACAGACACACACTCGAGTGTGTGTTTTAGAGAAGGTATGAGAGAGAGATTTGGGGTGTGGTATGTAAGGCAAAGTAGAGAATGACAATTGGGTATCTTTTAAATGGTTGTCGAGTTAAAGTGTCAATTTTTTTTATTAAAAAAATATTGACTTAATGCCAATAGTGCTGTCAACTTTCAAGAAACCGGTATGTACTTTCCAAAAGTTCAAAATCACCCCTTCAATTATAATATTATGAAATGACCTTTAGCTTATGTTATAGAATAATAAACTCGTTTTGGGCTGATTGGTTCGATCTAGTCCATAAAATCTGGATCTGGTAAGTTATGGGATTTAAATTAATGAGCTAAGATTCAGTTGATATGATATATATGATTCTTATTTATATTACTTATATACACATTTTATACGAACAAATTTTAATCATGTGACATTTTCAATAGACAAATAATATATAAGTCATATACTCAGTTTATTTTTTCGTGGGTGGTCATCATATTTTTTTTTTCAGGCTAAACTAAATTTCAAACTCACGGTGATGACGAGTATATTGGTCTGGGCCCATTACGAAAGACCGGGCGACGGGGCCCATACCCACTTCACACTTCCTGACTAAGTTATCATAGTCAAAGCCCAAAAGCGCTCCAGTCAACTAAAGGCCGTTCCCGCCTAATGCGATCAGAGCATTACTGTTCCAGCCGAAAGTAAGATAAAACTCAATCCGGTGTGACCAGATTAAGACATTTAATGCCCCCGAGACCGATGGTTGTGCGTGGTTCCTCCATGAGAAGGTATGGAGGAAACAAATATAGAGAAAACGAATGCATTTAAATGTAGTTTCCTCATAATCCAGCAAAAGGGACAAGTATGGGTCTTTTGTCCGGGTAAGCCGTTTATCCAGAAGAAGACCCTCTTTGTCCTCTGCAAAAAAGGTTGTTCTCGGGTAGTGGTGCACAAAAAACCCGAACCCGGACCCGGACCCGAAAAAAAAAACCCGGAACCGGGTATTATAAAACCCGGGTTTTTTATACCCGAACCCGACCCTACCCGTAGGGTAGGGGACCGGGTATGCATATTTGATCTAAAACCCGAACCCGGAACCGGTTTTTTTTATACCCGGTTTATACCCGAAACCCGGTTTTATAAATACCCGGAACCGGTTTTTAAAAAAACCCGATTTTGATGTAATCTTGTTTAATTATGTATGCATTAAGACTTCTAGTTCTTATGATTTAACAAAATTATGTATGCACTTTGATGTAATCTTGTTTAATTATTAGGTTTCTAATGATATTTGCCACCGCTACTTAATTATTTAGTATATTTCATTACAAGTGGAAACAAATATGCCAATCTATGTTGGCCCTTCTATTTTCTTTGTTTGTTTAATATCATTATTAGTTTTTGTATTTAATAAATTGTGCCTCTGTTTATAAAGTTCAAGAATAACAACATGAAGAACTATAAATTGTGCCTCTGTTTATAAATTGTGCCTCTGTTTATCAATAGATTTGATGTCTATGTGTGAGAGTTATGTTTGATACATTTTATAAGCATAGTTCCGGTCGGGTTTTTTTAATACCCGGTGCGGGTTTTTTCCCAACCCGATGCATACCCGAACCCTACCCGATGAATACCCGAACCCGGAAATAGGGTATTATAATACCCGGGTTTTATAAAACCCGACCCGAACCCTACCCGAACCCGGGTATATAGGGTATACATTTTTGGTAGAAAACCCGGACCCGGACCCGACCCGGTTTTTAAAAAAACCCGATTTTGTAAAACCCGATCCTTGTGACAACCCTCACTAAACTAGGTATCCGTACGACTTAATTAATAATTAATTACTGCTTAATTACTGTGCTTGTTTGAAATTACTGATGAACTGCTACTTGATTTCTGATACATGTATATACCTGCATCATACTTTACTTACCGTCACTACATTATTTACATGCTGAACCTCAGTGACAAACATGATGCACAAAGAGCACAGTAGCACTATGAACGGATAACCTATCGAACATACTGATAAAACCAGCATCAGGCAGACACTGCCCCTAAGGCCTGTATGAGCCAGAAATATTTTACTACACTAGTGGTGAGTGTAGGGATACAAGGGTTGTAGAACTGCGTCTCTAGGAATAAGTTACAATGACTGGATGTGCCTAAAACGTGCTCTAAGCACAAAATTCAGCACTTTACTTAATAATTCAGCTTTTAGCTAACTAATAAAGTGCCAAAACATGAGAAAAA
This sequence comes from Helianthus tuberosus, assembly GCA_030545235.1. Classification (NCBI taxonomy): domain Eukaryota; kingdom Viridiplantae; phylum Streptophyta; class Magnoliopsida; order Asterales; family Asteraceae; genus Helianthus; species Helianthus tuberosus. The sequence continues at coordinate 13,179,427 of CM060381.1, forward strand.
TATTACTAGACACTTTCCAAAGTGTCAGAAATAAGTCGTGTCACTAAAAAGGGCATTAACGACACTTTAAAGCTTGTTTAAGCACAATAACGGATTACTATCCAACCAAACAACCGGGCTATACCCGGGACATGAAAATATTGTCATCAACATTGTTTATCTTTTTCTGAGCCAGTTAGGGTCCCTGAATACCCTAACACCCATTGTAACGCATGACACACTACTAACCGGGTTAATCCCTAAACTAACTAAACTTAACTTAACTAATACTTGGTGTTTAGTTGGATTTGAACTAGGAACCCCCCCCCCCCTTTACGAATTCGGTCCCCAAGGGGACACCCTTGTACCTTTGATGATTATTTTAATCATCCATGCTTAAAATCTAGCTAACACAAGGTCCATTGGTTAATGCTCATTTGATTTGTCTATAAGTTCATCACTTAACACACTAATCACTTCACATAACCTTCACCACAAACTTCACAACACTCCTCTCTCTCCCTCTCTTTGGTTCTCGGCCGAAGACACAAGCAACACCACCACCACCTTTCGATTTTGATCATCACTTTCCAAGCTCATACAAGTGTTAAGGATCGCGTATAAGGAACCTTGGTGCAATCGGAAGGCGAAGGACCTCACTACATTGCTTTTATCCACGCATTTTTTGCTTAGATTCTTCCCTAGCCTCGAGCTAGTAGTAAGTTGCTTAAATCACCTTCTCGAACTATTTTAAAGTGGGTAATATGACTTGTAACGGTTAAAACTCGTGAACATACAAGTTGAAGCTTAAAAGTCTACTTAAAACACTAAAAATGTTGGTTAAAAGCTCATAAGTTGTGTAAAACTTGTAGTAATTGATTTGTGTGAATATTTGGACCCGATCTATGTTGTGGTAGCTCGGATCGTCATTTAACCCGGGTTGGTCACGATCTTGGATCATGACATAAGGTTGTTTTGGAAGTAACAAGGGTTAAAAGATGAAACTCTACCACACACGAATCATGAACTTGTGTAAAAGCGATTTTACTTGTGAAATAGTGTTTAAAACTAGTAGATCTACGAATCTACAAGCGGTATTTTCAAAGGACCACGTGTCAAGAGAAAACATACTTTTAAAGACGGATCTTTCATAAACAAGAATGATTTTAGTAAACACACAAGTGTGTAAACACTCGTGTAACACAAAGTTTTGACGAAATAACTAACTTGGTAAAAATTGATGAGAAGTTGTAAAGACGGAATTTCTTTGAAACGGGATTATTACGAAACCGGATTTATTTATACAAAAGATCCACTAAAAATAATGGAAAGATACTACATATTTTGGGAAAAACCGCAAGTTCATGTATTTTTGCGATTTACATCTATTTTGACTAGTTTAATGGTTTGAATAATGCTTATTGTTGATTGAGAAAATTGTTGGTTGATTTGTAAAAGAAAATGATACGCTTGAAGGCGTGGCCACCTCCAGTTACAAAGGAAACTCTGGCGAAATTTTTCCAAAAGTCTAACACTTAGAAATATTTTCACTATAAGTGTTAGAAATACATTTTGACTTGTTTTCAAATTATAGATTTCGCCACGACTTAGTTACAAAATACCGGAGGTGGGATTTCACAAAACAAAACGTGATACATGTACATATTTGGTATATATTTTCATAAAGTCACTTGATATGTGTTTATGATTATTTTGTGAAAATACTAGTATTATTTTTAGGGTAAAAATAATATTATCGAATGTTAACGAATCCAAAATAATACGAGCGCTTTCACGATAAATATATAAGTTACACCGGTAATTATTATTACCACTCGATCGTTAAAACGTAACTTACACATTTTAGGGAAATATTCATGAACGCATATTTTTGCTAAAGTATTATTTTGGGGAAAATTATGTGTAATGGAAAATATAATATTTTTGAGAAGAATATTTATATTTGGGATTAGAAATAAAATATATTTTAAGTGAGACTTAATAATATGTTTCGAAGTTATACGAATACACATGTATTAAATCCCCCATCCTTGGGAATGAAAAATAACTACCAAGTATATACAGAATGTAAACACGAAATAGTTGCCTAACTATTTCCCAAAAACTTAAACCATAAAGCTAAGGCACGGCCGTCCGTCTAATAGAATTAGTACGTGTAGGTCGTCACACAGCTGATTGATTTGGAGGCATACTTGGTAGAGACGCACCACGGTGAGTTCATGTCCCCCTTTTCTCTAACTGTTTTCAGTTTTCTTAACTGCGGGGGTGAAATACATGTTACTTCGATTACAAGTACTTTATACATGGTATGGTTAGCGTAAGGAGATTTACTACTTAGATCATGTGAGTGGGTAGGAGCAATATGAGGCCATTAGTCCTCATGACAGGACCGAGGGGCAGGAGCGGTAGATCTATCTGGGTGTAGCGAGCCCAGGCCCAGGCCAAACTAGAAACGGACCTCGGGGTGACTTTGTCCACATACTAATGCCGTGGCGAAATCTGCTAGGTTTGAGTCTCCCTACTTGCACTTCACATATATCAGTGGCCTTGCAAACCATTGGTGATCTCAATTCCCTTATTTGCTACATACCAAGACTATTTTTATACTCACAAAGGTTTACTTACTCACTTACACATGAACTCGCTCAACATTATTGTTGATTTTTCAACTTACATGTATTTCAGGAAATTAAAGGATCTGGCGCGGTATGACACGTTTCCCGCTGCACTAGTTACGAGGTCATCCGGTTTTGGGGAATGTGACTCTTTCCTGGACAAGTCACAGTCCTTAAACTATCTTTATGTTATGTTGTGTTTGTTGAACAATGTTTATGTCGTTAGGATGTGTTTCCGTTAAGACAATGTTATTGTATTTGGTTTTTAAAACTTAATCGAATGGATGATCTTGCATGATTTTATTTCATATAGCTTTGTTATGGTTAAGCTATGGTATTAAGAAGTCACACCAAATTAACCACGCTTCCGCAAAGCCAGGGTGTGACAATCCTACCCGAACCCGATCCTACCCGAAACCCGGTTTTTAAAAAAACCCGATTTGTGCACCACTATTCTCGGGTAAAGAATCCAACCCATATAAGCAGAAGAGATTATCCCTCAAAGGTATCTTCTCCGTAGCAAGAACACACACTAATTTCCCGAATTAACTCTCACACATTGGACGTACCAAACACAATCCGATCGGTGATTTGGTCGTATTAAATTGGTCCTTTTGATCCTATAAAACGGTCACTTATTTTCATGCCGGAGTTTGGTCACCGATACACCACTCGGGTTCTCCATGATGAGACTAACGGTGTCTATTTTATAGGTCATTCTGGTGGTCGGAGCCACGTTAGACTATTGATTTTGGCTTCAACATATGGTTTCTAAATACACCTCGGCTTTCTTGGCTCCCCACCTAGAAATAATTTCTGGCACATAAAAAAAAGAGTTACACTGTAGATCAAAATCGCTTGTTGTATAACCATTATATTATAGGAATATTGGATTTTAATAATCTCAACTATTCGTCGTTGGCCGTCAACAGTTCCAACTTCAAAAATAACCACTAGCAGTCCCAACTATTGTTATATTGGCCATTAGTGGACCCTGACTAACAGAACCCAAACGCCGTAAGTCTCCTATCGCCGAAAAACTGTTTTTGGCAAGAAAAAGGTTTCTAAAGGTCCGATTTAAGGTTACAAAAAGGTTTGGGATGAAAATGTTAAGTTTTCCAGCAAAAAAATTGAGTTTTCCGGCCAAAAAGAAGTTTTCCGGCGAAAAAAAAGAGTTTTCCGGCAACTTCAATAATTGGAGCTTTTACTATAAAAAGGTTCCTAAAGGTCCGTAATAAGGTTACAAAGAGGTTTGAGATGAAAATGTTGTGTTTTCCGGCCAAAAATGAGTTTTCTGGCAAAAAACGTTTTTTCCGAGGACTAACGGCGTTAGAGTTCTCTTAGTCAGGGTCCATTGGAGGCCAATATGTTAATAGTTGGGACTGTCAATAGTTATTTTTTAAGTTGGCACTGTTGGCGGCCAACGCCGAATAGTTGAGATTATTAAAATCCAATATTCTTATATTATATATCAATCAATAATATATCAATTTAAATGGTAGCCGGGGATATAGTAACCGCTCATTGTTGGTGACAAGGGCAGCTAGCCAACCAGTGGATCTCATCTGGCATCCACTAGGTTAATTTCGTTATGGTTTAGCCCCATAATTTTAAATACAATAATCATGAGTATCGGTGTGTTGTTTTCAAAGAATGGTCTTGTAGCACCATAATTATACATATGATGTGGAAAAAAAGGTTCGAAATGTACGCCCTAAAATGTAGGATTTTGTTCTAAAATCTAACACCACCATGTCACTGCCAACTTCATATAAACATAAAGGGTCACACACATATGGAGATTACGATTAACTTGTCAAATGATTTTATCATATTCATTAATATTTGCAATGTGAATTAACTAATTTTATAACATATTCATTAATATTTGCAATGTTAATCATGATCTCCTCATTCACGGGCAAACCATAATACCATATATATACACTTTACATCTTTGTCTATTCTATCTATGGATACAATATGAAATTCAAATCAACACTTATCTAGGAGATAACTTAGATAGTTTACAAATTTATATACTTTCCCTAATATTCATAGCATCCTAAGTTAAGGTAATGTTAAAGGTTAATTTATATTATTATAAATATCCATGATGGAAAAACCGTCAAAGAATGTCTTAGGCTAAAGGGTGTATGAATGGAAGGCTACACCACCCTCTTGCATGATCCACTATGGTTTGCATGGATTAAACCATGACAACCATGGTACTCCTTTCCATTTTTTCAAGAAATTATTTCCTTTTTCTTTAGACAAAAATAAATTAAAATAAATAAGGGGATAGTGTTTTGGGTCATGACCACACCCTTAGGGTAGTGGTTTTGGATGGTGGATTAGAGGTCGGTACTGACATGACACTGACGTGGAGGGTCATGGTAGTCATAAGGGTCATCACCACACCAAATCAAGGAATGATAGTATCTTCAATAAGAGAAAAAAAAACGTCAAAGAAAGTTTTGGAGGAGGTCAAAGCAAACCTTTATTTTTATTTTTATTTTATTTTTGAAAGGCAAGCAAGCATTATATATTATATAATAAGAAAGGAAGAGCTGAGCCTAGCAAGACACTAGGAACAGCCAGATGTACAAGACAGAAAAAGAAAACTCAAACATGACAAAGAAGCCTTGACCCAAACATGACAAAAAGAAAACTCAAACTGAACTGAACTGAACTACAAACATGACAAAGAAACCTTGACCCAAACATTCTAGCTTAACTCCTTAAGATTCGACCTGGTTACGAAGAAGAAAGTATCTCTGCCCTTAAAGAAAATTATTGATTGTTTAAGGATGTACGGAGTGTAACTTATATTATTGAACTACAAACATATAGAGTTTAGTGGGTGGGAGTGTAACTTTAATTATTTAAAGTGTGAAATAACTATTTAAAAGTTGAAATAATTATGTATAAAGTAACTTTAATTATTTAAAAGTTGCTAAACATCTATTCATAATAATTGACAAAGTTTTTTTTTTTTTTTTTTAAATTAGAAAAGAAATGTTTCATTGACAAAGTGCAATTTAATTTTCTACACACTTATATTATTTATCCAAAGGCTGCATATACAAGTCGTCACGTGCAAAGGCTGAATATCCCACATGTAACATGCATGTGTATGTAACATGAACATTAAACAACCCTATTTCTCTTATTTTCATACATGACAAACTATTTTATTAGTTTTTACTCATAGTTAATTAGGTAACAAAAGCATGTTACATGATTACACTCATTCTCCATCTCCTAGCAAGTTAAGATACTCATAATACAGCTTCTCTAGCATTTGGCTTTCATCATTATTAGACATGAGTAAATCACACCCCTCAAATGGTAAATCATGACCATTCATGTCTCCTAAACCTTCAATCTCAAACAATGGTGACCAATTCGGCCAAGAGGAGTTCGTCGCCAGTATATCAACTTCTCCTTGATCAATCGTGCATGACGATGGTGCCAATTGTGATGAGCACATGGATGAAGAAGATGAAGCAGATTGAGGAACATTTTTAACTTGTTTCTCTACAATCGCTGACTTCTTATCGGTTTTCCTCTTCTTCCTTGGCTTTTTATTGTTTATTGAGTCGTCCGACTGGTTCTGGATCATCGCCTTTTGTTTAAGATGTGAGTTCCAGTGGTTCTTAATCTCATTGTCGGTTCGGCCTGGAAGTTCTGTGGCTATGAATGACCAACGACTGCCATGGACCGAATGGAGGCGGATGATGGTTTCATCCTCATCCGCCGTGAAGCTTCCTCTCTTAATACCTGGCCGTAGATAATTCACCCATCGCAGCCTACAACTCTTTCCACATCGGAGTAATCCTGGACCCATTAAGACATAACAAACATTAATTTAATGTTAAAATTTTAGTAAGATGTTTTTGAGTGTTTTTAGGAAGAGAGAAATATGATGTATCGGAGCGAGGGAGAGGGAAAATGATTTGTCACTCAAAAGACTATGTGTTATGGAGAACGCTCCCATGAAATGTGTTTTATTTTCAACAGCCCAAAAATTAATTTCACACGTATAACCACACGTTACAGACTCACGCCCATTGCCACACTCACGCCTTAGCCCTTTACACCCCTATAGCCAGGGGCGGATGTAATGTACAAGGAGGGGTAGCCTGTGCTACCCCCCAATTTTGTCGGCGGAGTGTAAAATTAGTACAAAAAAAACATTTTCTCTTCGTTTTATGTATCGGGGATACCCCTGTATCAAAAGAAAAAAGTTTTAGGATACCCCTAAACTTGTCTTCTAGATCCGCCACTGCCTATGGCTCCCCTTCGGAGCGGTGTTTGGTGGCCCTATGGGCTGAGATGGCAATGGGCACAAACCTAGTACATAAACAATCATTGGAGATTCTTTTTTAACGTACCTTAAAAACAGAAGTTAGTGACATATATATTATTTGGATCTAGTGTTTTATTACAGAAGGATTGTTTTCAACTATACATACCAGCTTTGGAAGGCATAGATCTCCATTGACCTTCACCATGTGTATGAATGTATTGAGTAAGAAGTTTATCTTCTTCATCGGACCATGCTCCTCTATGTAAACCCACCTTTGAGCAACATGGAGCTCTTCCCATACTCTCTCTCTCTCTCTCTCTCTCACACATACACACGCTCCAGTGTGTGTTTACGAGAAGATTCGGGCTGTGGTGTGTAAGGCAAAGGAGACAACGGCTATTGGCGACCTTTTAAATTGTTGTCAAAATAAAATGTGAAGCTTTTCTTTTATTAAAATATTACAAGCAGGCAAGCAGCAATGTGCTGTCTACTTTCTAGAAACCGGTATTTACTTGCAAAATGTTCAAAAACTACACCTTTAACGAGAGCCGATCCGTTAGGCTTATCAACCTAGGCTAAGGCCTAGGACCACCAAAAAACAAGGGTCTCCATTTTTTTTTCTTTTCATACATTCGGTTTGTTTTGGCCCATTTAAACTACGTTTCTAGGCCCTTGATTTAGGATTTTACTCCAGGAGTCCACACTCTCCGTGCACGCTTCATTCCAGAATCCAAAAGCAGCGCTGCAACACACTAACCTTTGTTACTTGCAGCGTCTTTTAAGTAACCAATGTGAAGTTGATTGCGGATTCGGCGAAATTAGGGTCGACATTAGAAAAAAATCATCGTTATGGTTATTCAATGTCTCAAGTCTCTTGATTTTCTTTATACCAATTTAATAGGGCCCCAATTTTTTAGTTCACTTAGGGCCTTCAAAAACGTTGGAACGCCCTTCCTTTAAGTCTAATATTATGAAGTAATCATCAGTCGTAGAATAATAATACCACACGTTTTGGGATGATTCATTTGGTCCATAATATCTGGATCTGGTGATTTGATTTATGGCTTTTTTTTAGCTAATATAGAGTAGATATATATCATTCTCAACTATCTTACTTGTACAGATTTTATATACAAAAGGTTAACAGGTGTAATCTTCAACTTTCTCTAATTAACCAACCCAATTACTCGGGCAAATCGTCGAATTCATCTTCGTCTACTCCATGAATATTAATCGAATAATCGTTCCCGTTTCCCGTCCCCACCACCATATGTTTTATAAAGTATTTTTGCAAGTATTTGTTTGATTATGGTTAGGTTTTATCAACTTTGAATTCAGTTTAGTTTGGTTTTCGTTTCGCTTGATAAAACTTCAAAGAAATGAAGCTGAAACCCGAACCGATATACAGCCCTAGCCCTAAGTGTTTAATACTAAACAAGATATCTAGCTAGTCTCTTGCTTTGTGAAGTGAAATAAAGTGGAGAGAGTTGTCGTCTCTATTATTCGGAATGATTTTATTTCTGTTTATCGTGTCTCATTACAGTGTATATATTAAAATAAATCACCAAGTTTACTAGTCTAGCTAGATCAAAATTTGTTTTAAAAAATTGAATTGCAACTATAACTTTTTTATAACATTAGAGAAACTAACAATTCCTTAATAGTGTTGGTTACCATTAGAAATGGTTTAACATTACCAATCATATGCGTTGAATTTAATATTTCTGGTGGCTCATCTTAAAAATAAACACCAGCCAAAATCTTTTAAAAACTACATCCATAGATCTCGATGTCATAACAAAACTTTTGAAAATAAAGACTTGAAAATGTGTATTTGAGACGCATGAAATTTCATTGAAAATTGTGGTAACACAACGTTAAAATAAATTAAAAATACAAAAAGATAATAAAAAATTCTACCACAACATAATAATTTATTTTTGAAATACACGATGCAGTTAGGATCGTGAGGGGTAGTAGTACGTTTGTTTAAGATTGAATCTAATCAAACAGAACGTGAGGGCAGATCTTTAACATGTTTGTTTAAAACTGAATCTAATCAAACAAAATCATGGACGTACTAAAGGTTTTTAAAAATAAATAGAGTCAATAGGCAATTAATTGTAAAACGACAAACTTTGTGATTTATCACTGAGATATCCTATCTTTTTATTAATAGATTTTCAAACTCAGTGTATTATTGGGTAGTATGAAAACTGAATTATAAATGTATATTTAGTACTTCGGCATTTTAGGTATATACGTTTTCGACCCCCTGGTCGGAAATCTCAAGTTTCGCCACTGGAACCACCGTGTTTTCGTTAAGGAGTTCATAAAAAGTACCCGCAAACATGCTAGTATAATCGGCCATCTCACGGTTTCATCCATCGCGCACAGATCAAATCCCAACTCAAAAATCAATTACATTACACAACAAAATTTAAATATTTACAAAAGCAAGTAAAAAAATCATTGTGTTTATTTTTTGAGCTTAAAGATGGTGTTTAACATGCTCTGTTCAACAATGGGTGTACAAAAAAGTATAACTATACATACCCAAAGCAAAAGATAACCAACCCACGTTTGTTTCTTTTCTCAGAAACCAAGTATAACTGTAGTCTTGTAATCAAATAACTTACAACATAATCTATGTACTAAGCTTTCACATCCGAATGGGTAGCCCGTAATTCAGATATGTTCTAATCCGCCCATCCCAACCTGCAGCGACAATCACCAGACCCCAAACATGCGGCGCAACAAAAGTGCTTTGATACGCGGTTTTCAAGAACTTGTACTCGGATTTACACATTGAAGGTGACACACTAACTTGAGTTGAATCGGGTAGTGTTTCAGCTGGCCATGTTGGCGGTCCTTTCAATAACGACTCCAAGAAAAACCCACGGGTGGTTGTTGGTGACGCCAGTCTAGGTGAATCTATCGTGCTTCTTGGAACCACAACGTTGTTGTTGTTGGTTAACGTAAGTCGTGGAGACGGAAGTGCGGCTGCTATGGTTTTGAGACCGCACCATGGTATGGCCATTGTTGTGTTTTGTGATGTGAAGTTTTCGTACGATGAGTGGCTTTTGGGTTTTGTGACGGGTTTATTGGGACTGGTGTGGTTCCAGATGTATATGTTTGAATCCTCTGCGGCTGAGATTATGTGTTTTCCGTCGGATGTGAAGCATGCCGACAATTGGCTTCCGGAACTTCTACTACCTGCGTAAGTGCGTATAATATAAGTTTCCACAATCAAATGTTTTGAAGTACAACATTAGATGCATGGAATACCACTAATAAACGCTTGGTTCAATATAGATTGTAAAATATGACTCGTTACATTCAAGTAAAACCATCTGCATTATCATAGTTATTAGTATCGTTCATTGCGAGCACTATAGCGAATACCGAATAGCGTAGCGTAGTACTCATGAGTCGCTATTTGATTTTGGCGCCCCCATAGCGGGCAAATAGCGGGATTTTAGGTTTTTTGTTCTTTTTCCTGCTTTAATATAAATAGCGGGATTTTAAGTTTTTGTCAAGCATACATATAAAACAACTTATTTGGATATAATATACATATAAAATATTTCTAAAATTTTCTGCTAGCGTGTCGCAAAACATAAAACAACGCCCGCTATTTCATCGCTATCACTACGTTGCATATAGGTAGCTTGTCACTATCATCCGCTATTCGCCATTAATAACTATGTTGCATCTTTTGTATTTAGTTTTCAAATAATTGTTATGCTTGCAATCGGTTGGTTAAGTAGTTAGCTAGATAACTAAAACCAATTAACTCTGTTTGAGTAAAGTACATGGATGGTCCCTATGGTTTGCATTTTGTAACGCATATAGTCAAGCAATAAATCTAAAGGTTTCAGCAGGTCCAAGTTAGGGACTAAATGTGTTACAAAGTGCAAACCACAGGGACCATCTATGTACTTTTGGAAAAAGTTGGGGACTAAATGCATTACAAAGTGCAAACTACAAGGACGATTCGTGTACTTTTGAAAAGCCAGGGACCAAATCCAATATTTTTGTGAACCACCGGGCGATCTGTGTACTTTAGTCATAACTGTTTTATTCAATTGGGTTACAGTTTAAGGAAATACCAGACCAATATGCTGGTTAACCTACCAAAACTACATTTTGATTCGGTTAACCTACATAAACTCAATTTCTGGTTTAACTTTTGAAAACAATATTTTAGTTCGGTTAACCTAACACAGCTACGTTTCAGTCTAGTTAACCTACCATGAACAGCTGTAGTGTATTAGAATAATTTTAAAAAATTGTTCACTAACTTTCGAGTAACTTGTTCTCTGCAAGAATAATGGTTATCAAACAAAGGCGTGTACAATAGCTACAAATATTAACCATTGTCATGTTTTAAGAGTCATATTTTTTAGTTCAGAAATCAAGACTAATGAAGTAAAACGTACCCTTAAATTTGCCTACGATGTTGATCCCACAAAGGATTCTCACTTGTGAATCAGCTGTCGAAACAAGGACTTTCCTGGAGTCAATCGGGCAAAACTGAAAAACGAAACATTACCGTATTACAGCGTATGAATTATTTAACAAAACTGATATATAAATACATTTGAATGTTAGTCAGTACCTGAAATCCAGTTATTCTCTTTGGCCACTTCTTTTTACTCATCGACAAAATTTGAGTATGCAATTGCAGCCGTTCATCTGCAAATAAGCTCATCAACTTACATAAAAGAAGAAAGTTGCATGAGTTAGTTCTTTTAACTAGGGCTGCAAACAAACCAAACGAACACAAACAAGGTCTTGTTGTTTAAGGAAACATATGTGTTCATGAACACTTACCGAACGAGATTTTCTGTTCATGTTCGTTCGTTAAGGAAATGAACGTGTTTGTGTTCCTTTGTTAATTTTAGGTCACGAACGTTCATGGAACACAAACGAACACAGACTAATAAAGTTCATGAACACAAATGAAAACAAACGTATACAAACAAGCGTTCATGAAGATAATATATAATAAACTGATACTTATTAGATATTTTATCTGTCAGAATTTTGAAGTATACTAATAAAATATAAAAGTTAAAAACACTAATGAATTATAGAACATAAACGAACACGTTACCGAACGTTCACAAACATAAATGAACGAATGTGGTCTTTGATCATGTTCGTTCATTTAACTAAACAAACGAAATTTCCTGTTTGTGTCAATTCATTTATTAAACGAACGAACACAAACAAACTTCCCGCCGAACGATTCACAAACTATTCGTTGAACGTTCGGTTTGTTTGCAGCCCTACTTTTAAGGTAAAAAGCATACCAGTAATATCATAGAAGCTGCATTTTCCATCTAACGTTCCTACAATGCTTCCCTAATGTAAGCGAATAAAGATCGTCTTTTTAGTTTTAATCCAACAAAACATAACCAAATAAAAAAAATGATAATATAGAATAAAGATAATTGCTTTAGAACAGAACGAACCTTGCCATCTGGATTATAACACACAGCAGTTATAATATCACCAAGATCAAGCCAATCAATAACTTTACAACTATGCACATCCCATATGCGTACTTTGCCATCAATGGAACCACTGATGAAATAGTTTTCATCCACGGGATTGAAGTCGACACATGTCACTACAAGTGTAATAGATGCACATTGCACAAATGAATCCGATTAATCGTCATTTACTTTTATGGGTGCTAGGAGACGAATATGAATTAGCCGGCACTCACCGTAGTTGTTGTGAGTAAAGACTTTGAGGCATTCGTTACGTCCAAGTTTCCACAAACGAACGGTTTTATCCACAGAAGATGATAGAAGATACTGAATTATGAAAAATAAAAACAAAAAGGTTATTCAGATTATGAATTGTGGGTGTTCTTTAAATATATTTAAGAGTAAAATGGCATTTTCGTCCCTGAGGTTTGGCCAGTTTTGCGTCTTTCGTCCAAAGGTTTGTTTTTCCGCATCTGGATTCAAAAGGTTTGAAATCTTGCCATTTTCATCCGGCTCGTTAACTCCATCCATTTTTCTCTGTTAAGTCATGGATATTTTCGTTTTTTTTTTTTTTTTTTGTTAACTTAAAGGGCAATTCGGTCTTTTTCAAAGGTATTCGGTCTTTTTAAAGTGAAAAAGATCGGATTGCCTTTAAGTTAGCAAAAAAAAGACGGAAATACCCCTGACTCAACGGAGAAAAATGAATGGAATTAACGAGCTGGATGAAAATGGCAAGATTTCAAACCTTTTGGATCCAGATGCGGAAAAACAAACCTTTATACGAAAGTTGCAAAACTGGTCAAACCTCAGGGACGAAAATGGTGTTTTACTCTAGATTTAATGAAAACTTTTATAACACACCCCGTTTTTAGACCATGAAAGTGATAAAATCTCGCCACCATGCCCAACGAACTCATGCACAGGTTTCTCTAAGATTCTGAAGACGTTAGGTGGTAAAATAACACATGCTAGTTCCGATGATTTCCTGAAGCCTCCAAATTTTCGTGTTTTTTCTTTATCTGCTTTAAGAGGGGCTAATTCAGAGAGATGATTAGTTGAGAAATACAATGATGATCGATCGGTTTCTTGAATCTTATATATTCTTGGATCTTGATCTTCAAAAATCATCCAAACACGTACGATAGCATCTTCACCAGCACTTGCCAAGTATCTGCCGTCATGACTGAACTTTATAATCGAGATTGGACCGTTATGAGCAGGAAACTCTTGTGTGGCATAAAGTGACGATAATTCTTTTGATTTCTTTTTGTGTGCGTGCACATGAACAGAGTGAGTGCCCGCACCCGCATCGTCTTTTGAATATGTGTGATTTGGCTTCAAAGAAACCGACTCATCATGTTCGTTTGTGATTCGAGCCATGACACTTAACTTTTGAAGCCAACCCTTTTTCACTTTCTTCCGTCTATCTAACAAACTCATGGCGTCACCTTCTCTTCTTGAGGACTGCTGAGAAGACGTACCGGAATCCGGTTTACTCTCTGCACCGAAATCAAATGACGTATTCACCAATATGTCCTCACCCGATTCATCCCAATTTACACTAGAAGTCACCAACTCCATGGTTTTACTCGACCAATCAGTTAAAGACGGTTGCCTACACAAAACCTCACCTTGAGTGTTCAAATTTTCACGCGGAACAACTTCACCGCTGTCTCTTATTTCATCAACGAACCCGTCTTCATATTCATCTTCACTGTCTCTATTTACACGCCATCTAGAACTCAAACCCATTAACCTCAACAACTTATCACGACGAGCATCGACACCGTCCAAATTCCCAACCCAATAATCATACCCAAAGCCCGAAGTCGAACAGTCCTCGGCTAACCAATCTGAATCCGAGTCAGACATATAATCGAACACCTCACGGGCGTCAAAAAACTCATCTTCTTCATCCTCACTATAACTACCCATCTTCAATTCTCAAAACCTCACCTTGTCAAAACATAACCCCCAAAATAATAAGCCAAAAACACAATATTATTCTCCTAATAATCCTAACACCCAATTTACAAGCATAGATTACTTAAACAAACAAAGCATATAAAAATTAAATTTTTCTTGATACAATCAGCCAAAGATAGTAATTCTTGAACATATATATAATAAATGAACAAACTTTATGCACAATTGAGCAAAACCCATCATAATTCTTGATACAATCAACCAAAGATGGTAATTCTTGAACATATATATAATAAATGAACAAACTTTAACAAAAAACCATATGAATTTAAGATAAATACTACATGGGTGATGAAAAAATCTAACCTTTTTGGTCATGGGATTCGAATAGATGGTCGAAGGGACACCGGAATTGAAGAAGTGAGGGTTGATAAAACCTAGAGGAATTTTATAAAGTGACAAAATATTTGACTGATCAAAATTAGGCTACAGCTTGAGGAAGAATGATTTGATAAAGGGGTAGGATCCGGATTGGGAAGTGGGTCGAAGAATGGGGCCTGCTTTGATGCGTCACTTCAGCTAAAAATTCCATCAATGTTCCCACATTGATTTTTACTTTTGTTCGGGTTACAAAAGTACACTCTATGTGTGTGTTTACGGATATTAAAAAAGAAACTCTATTAAATTAATATAAACACTTTAAATAAGAGTGAATTTCAAGGATTGTCCTTTATCTTTATATCCATTTTCAGGCGCTGTCTTTTATGTTTAAAATTGACGAGTTTTGTCCTTTATGTTTTCATATCATACACATTTTTTCCTTTAGGCCTAACCCAGTTAGTTTTTTCAGTTAAATTTGGTCATATGCTTTGCACATGAGGGCATTTTTGTCAATTCAAATGTAAGTTTAACTGCAGATTTACAGCTCAAAGCTTCTACAACCTTTGAATTGACATAAATGCTCTCATGTGCAAAGCACGTGACCAAATTTAACTGAAAAAACTAGGGCTGGCAAAATAAACCCATTAACTAAATTTTGGGTCAATATGGGCATTTAAAATAACAGTTTGGGTTATCTTGGGCCATAAGTAAATTGTTAGTAGGTCAAGATGGTCCAAAGTATATTAAACATAATCACAACACGGGTCAGGATGGGTAAGACATTATCACCTACCAGGTCAGGATGGGTAAGACTACTTACACGCACAGTTAGGGTTTCTTAGAAAGAGTAAACTACAAGACCGATCTCTCTCAATCTCTCATCATCCTCCTCCTCTTCCACGCGGCGAGTTCTTTGAACGCGAACCTGTGACTACCGTAGTTCCATTGTTTCAGCAGGTTTTCTCTATCAAGAATCCATTCTCGTTATGAAAATAATTTGTATTATGTGTTTTAATGAAAACCCTAATCGCTTTTGTTAAGTTTTGATGTCAAATTCGACACCATTTTAGTAATTTAGTCTTCCTTAAATGGATCCTGATGTTGTTGTTTGACATCCTGATAGTGAATTAGGACCTTTAATCTGACAAATTGAAGGCCCATGTGTTTAATTTATTATTATTGAGTGTTTTGCTTGATGCCCACCAAGTGTTCGACCTATTGCCCCAATGAAAATGGTTCATTGATTATGTCATTTTTATTTCAATATATTTGTTCTGCTTTTTGTAATTGTTGTTTTATCGTAATACCCATGTCAAGTAGCTATCTTTCGTGGGCTTTGTGTCCAATTTATCACTAATGAGTGATGTGCTTAATGCCCACCAAGTGTTCGACCTATTGCCCCAATGAAGATGGTTACGAACCCAGGAAACATTACTCATTGATTTGTTTGTACGAACCCAACAATCAGGGATTGGCATTGATGTTGTTGATTCGTACGAATCAACAATAGTTCATACGAATCCAGATTTTAGTACGAATCAGGGTTTCATTCCTTCGTACGAACCTGGAAATCAACAGGTTTGTTAATATAGATCTGAATTGTTTCATACAAATCTGAATTTCTTGCATACATACAGATTGAGTTATGATTGTTTAATGGATAAAGGATTGCTGTGAATTTACATTAGAAACTAATTCGAGTTAAAACAGAATAGCCCATTGCAGACTTATCCGCTGCAGAATTAATTACATTCGCACAGTTTGAGTCGCACTTATGTCTGAATCATAATTCTGTTAATACGCATCTGTTTTTCTCCATCTGCACAGATTTAAATCTGTCTGCAGAACTTAGAATCAGTCTACATCCGTTAAATTCAGTCCATTCGCTGCAGATTAACAGCAGATCCGTAGAAATACAGAAGTACATCCGCTGAATTCTGGTTTATTTGCTAGTTCTGTCTATTCGCTGAAATAAAGCTCAGTCGCTGATATGATTCATCCGCAGATTTAATTTTTTTAAATTTTTTAAATTTAAAAAAAAATTCGTTTTTTTTTTGTATTTTTTAATTTTTGTATTTATTTTTTTTCGTTTTTTTACTTTTTTTTTTTTTAAATTCGTTTTTTTATAATTTTTTTCAGTTTTTATTATTATTGATTTATTCTCAATCCATCCTGCCCCAAACCCATCCTGACCCGAACTTATCCTGACCCAAACCCATTTTGACCTTCTTCTTTCTTTTACCCATCTTAACCCAAACTCATTCTAACCCAAACCCATCCTGACCCAACAACCAATCCAATCCAACCCATCCATTTTGCCACCTCTAGAAAAAACTAACTGGGTTAGGCCTAAAGAACAAAACATGTATGATATGAAAACATAAAGGACAAAACTCGTCAATTTTGAACATAAATGACAGCGCCTGAAAATGGGTATAAAGATAAAGGATAATCCTTGAAATTCACTCTTAAAATAATAATAGAATAAATTACGATTTAGCCCTTGTGGTTATATCACTTTTACTCTATTAGCTAAAAATAGAATTTTTTAACATTTGTACCCCCAACGTCTTTGTAACTAACCATTTTGACCACTAAGTCTAACTCAACCAATTACCCTTGTTAATTAATTGTCACATGTTTCTCACATGATGGGCATATAAGTAAATTCACCTCCGTCAACAATCTCTAGCTCAGTTGGTGGGTTGGCTGGTTGTCACCATTGGAGGCACCGGTTCGATCCCTGGTTGTTGCAGGGTGAGACATCCGGGTGAAGGCTCGGCTCGGGATTCATCCCTGGTTCGAGTCCAACGGAGGGCGAGGGTTTACCCATTCCACGGGGTTCCCGCACATCAGGGGTGTGCTACGCTTTCTAGCGGTGGTCGTGTAGTCGACCTTTGGACATAGCTTCGAAATGGTGGGTTTACACGTGAAAAGCAGTTAGTCGTTAAAAAAAAGTAAGTTCGCCTCCCCACTTTACCTTCTTTATAAACAAAACCCCTGCCTCACTTTATCTTCTTCACCCATTCCCTCTCAAACCCGAATTTGACAATGGTTAATTGATATTGACTCAATAAAATACATCTTGTTGAAGGTATTAAATAAGGGGAAAGTGAATACGTCTGTTAAGCATATAACTTGTATGTAAAACCTCTCAAAACTACGTAGTTTTGTATAAAACAAACGAAATTAATTTTAAGTATCATAATTTCAGAATTGATCTCCTTGATCTTCGTTGTTCATCCTAAACAATCTGCAACACATCTCTTTTTACTCGAAATCTATTAATATTGTTTGTTGTAGTGAATTTTTAAAATCATCCACTTGTTAAATGTTATATGAATTTGGAGAATTGTCTTATTCATCATATTAATAAAATGGGCGTTATTCCACACCGTGTAAGTTTGCGATAAAGCCCCTTACTTATGTGTCATCTATGTGGCGTCATGTAACGCCCTAACACGTTATAATCGAAAGTCGCAGCGGAAATACGAACTTTAAAAATTTTCTTACATTATATTCATTCCTTCACTTAAATACATTAATCCCTTTTTATAATTTAATTAAAAACTAACATACTTATATAAAATTAAGTGACCACATTCCCACCCACGTACAATCCATGTGTTGACTCGATCTTCAACCGCGTACACTTCTTTATGAAACATCCATAAACCTGTACAACCTGCAGTCACCACATTCAATCACATAATTAGCAACCGGTTTCATCATATAAATAATATTTACACATGCATAACTAGGCGTCAACATATCATGCTTTCGCTTAAGTTAGTACATTCGTCCATCCATTCAAACCACCTGCATTGGATTTCGGTGTCTACCTTCAACTCCCATCACTAGTATACCTGCATTCCTATTTCATTCTCAATAGGAAAACGGTTAGCATCATTAGATTTTATTCATACGAACATATCCATGTATACACATAACAAGTCTCATTCATTTGCACATATAACTAAATTCCAATTCATGCATACATACCCTTTCTATTTGTACATGTACTTAAAACTTACATTCTACATAATATTACTTACAAGTCCTTATCACACACGTCTATACATGTAAATCGTATACACATAATTCTCCATACTTAATCGTTTATAGTCATACTCTCCTATAAGTCCCAATTACTTACTTACAAACTAATCCATACCTACGCGTATAACTACTTATTTCATCTTTATGCATAATAACATCATGTAAGCTTCTTTCTCACCTATACTAAATAGAAACTATTTCTAAACCACATTTCGACTCATTTACCGTAAACTTACCTTATTACTTCCATTGTTTCATACTGTCTCACATGATTCACAATAATCATTATACTACAATACATTTTACATCTAATGTGTAAGTCCGTGATTCACTTACCTCGTGCACCCGAGTTCAAGCATAGCTTCCATGTTTATCCTTGGCATGTTGCCCTTCCATGCTCGTATCCATGTTAATATGACTCCTATCCGTACATGTCATCACATTCATCATAACATGATTAGCATACATGAGCATACATACTTTTTAAATGAAGGTTTCTTGCCATATCATCTTATCAAACTAATTTCCCACTTGTAATCCATTCAAAACAAATTCCTTATACAAATCTATTATCTAATACATCATCATCACATTCTATATACCTTTATTTATTATTAGCATACAATCTCACTTATCGTTTTCTCCTAAGCATTTCATCAAACACTTGGTGTGCGTATCATTAACAAAGCATAAGGTACAAGTGTTTTATTCATATCTTCCCTAGTAGCCTTCACAACTCTTTTTTATCAATCCAAATCACATCATAAAATCACCCTATAACCTGGTAATTCATCCATTATCTTTATACTCAAACTTTCATCTATCACAACTACTCAATTTATAGAATTGCAAGAACACCACATCACTAGGTTAAATGGGTTTTACTTCAACTTTCAATACAAACGAATTCAGGCATAGAACATCCTCTAAATGATAATTCTAAAGCATATACAAGCTTAATTTCATACAATTTCACGGATTGATCAAAACCCATAATCACTAAATAGCATCAATTCACAAAATCTGACTTACCCTATGTAGGAAACTCTTAGATAGTTGAGAATTCGCTCACATGCATTCGAATTAGGGCCAGAAACTCATTCAATTGCTTGTGATTTGAGGAGCTAGGGCAAGAAGAAGGGTTTTCCCCTCCTGGTCGTTCCCCTGCGTCGCCCCCACCATTCCCCCACATAAAATCCTTTAATTTCTTATTTATTTGGTAATTTTACACATTCAGTCCCTTGGGATTAATCATGTTATAATTCTAGTACAATTTTACCAACATTCTAAACTTCCTTATTTATTATAACCTAATAAATTTTATTTAAAACCTTTAAACATTCAAATAGTCTAATATTGTATTTTGGGGTGTTACACGTCATAAAGCCCCTAGGGCTTTATACCATACCCTCTAGCCTAATACAAAGTTTGATTAAGGACAACATTAAATAATGGTAATACAAAGTTGGATTAAGGACAAGTTAGATTTATCTATTTTTTTAAACGATAAACTAACATAGCTATCCACTTTTAGAATAAAGAGTGTACACATTATCACTACACCATGTTCCTTGGTTATTGATGCTCTACTATTTGAAACGACTTTTTAAATTTACTATATATATATACATGTGCGTGTCTTTTTATGATTGGAGCACAACTAAAACAACACAAGGGACAAGGTCCAACATCTGTGAACTGTGAACAAGCAACACAAGACGCCACCATAATGGTTTCGACAGTTAGCTCGTTGGAAAAAGTCCTAACCAGCCACCGTTGGTACTTCTCCTAACCTCCGTTTTTGCCAACCACCTCCTAACCTCCGACAATCGCCAACCGCGCCAACTAGGGTAATCTAAATCCATGGGCTGTAAAGGCTTTTTAACCAAAATAAACCATATTCAGAATCAACTTTATGTAATTATCCCCCGAAGTGTACACCACAAAATTTTTTAATAAACACTATTAGAAATTAGCAAAATGTTACTTTAAAATATATATATATATATATATAAATATATATATATAGGGAAAGGTTAACATACAAAAAGACTTATCGTACTTCATGTACGCGACGCGCGTAACCATCGGATCAGGGCAAAAATCACGCATGGATCAGTTAATCACGCATGGGAGCCAGTTAATCACGCATGGGAGCACTTAATCACGCATGGGAGCACTTAATCACGCATGGGATCAGTTTTTTGGAGATAATCACGCATGGGATCGTAATTACGCAAGTTAAGTTGATAAAAAATGTGATAATCACGCATGGGATAATAATTACGCATGTTCTATTTCTGTCGCGTACGTTAACGTACGTTAAGCCCTTTTGTACATTATACTTTTTCTCTCTCTCTCTCTCTATATATATATATATATATATATATATATATTTCTTTTTTAGGATTAGAAATTGGAAATGGAAAAATAGAATTGCAATCACATATTTCTACAAAAATTCTAAGTTTTCCAGAAAAATTTGAAAACTTAAAACAAATACAAGCCTTCTTGGGTCTAGTAAACTATGCTAGAAAATTCATTCCAAACTTGTCAAAACTGGTCGGACCTTTATATGGTAAAACCACTAAAAACGGTCAAAGGTATTTTAACCAAGAAGATATTAAACTAGTTAAAGAAATTAAAAAAGCAGTTAAAAACATTAAACCATTAGAATTACCATTAGTTATAGATTATATAATTATTGAAACAGGTGGATGCAAAGAAGGATGGGGAGCAGTCCTTCTATGTAAACCAAACAAATACAGTCCCAAGGAAGAAGAGAAAATTTGCGCTTATGCAAGTGGTAATTTTCAAAACAAAACAAACTGGACTACAATTGATTTTGAAATACAGGCATTAATTTATGCATTAGAGAAATTTAAGATTTTTCTTAATAAAGAATTTACAGTAAGAACTGACTGTGAAGCAATAGTTAAGTTTGTAAAAAATGATCAGAGTAAAAAAGTAAATAGAACCAGATGGGTTAATCTACAAAAACTATACAAGGAAATGGATATTTTATAAATTTTGAACATATTAAAGGAAAAAATAATGGGATAGCTGATATGTTATCTCGAAATATAAACAAATGGTTTGTTTCAGATGGACAGGAAAAAAGATAAGGAGAAATTAAAGCTTATACACCTAAAGCAGGGGAATTCTTCCTCGGATGAAGAACAAATCCAACAGTCATATCTACATTCAACAGAAAAGATATACAGTTCTCCTCACATCTCATTACCACAGATAATGACAGGACAGTTTTATAAACAACAGCAATCAAAGGCAGCTGGCAAACGACCACTGTACACAAATTTTTCACCCAAGCCGGTGATTGAATTTGGAACATATGCTTTACAGATATGTAATGAAGTTGATAAAAAGTTTTGTCCTATTATGGGAATGAAACTTACAGATAAACAACAATGCTTATTAGACAACTTATGGCATATTCAAACCATGCCACAAGCTTCAACATTTAAAGTACAGGTTTTAAATGCTTTAAGCATTTACTTTCAGGAACAAAGCTCGAAAACACCTGAAAGACAGTTTAAAATAAAACCAAATTACACACATTATGTAATATTTAGGGGTACAAAGGTTGGTATTTTTAACAAATGGGAAACAGTTGCACAACACATAACTTGTGTAGGAGGATCACTTTGGAAAGGCTACACAAGTTTTGCTGAAGCTCTTCAAGCAGCAAGAAACAACTTTGGTATACAAAGTTTTTACATAGAACCTGAAGAGGTTAAGAGTTTTGCTGATTTGGCTAAAACAAATCCCGAGCATTACATAAAAGCTCAACAAGAAATTATTTCTACATTAAGAACACAACTCGAGGAAAAAACAAGAAATGCACAATATATACAATTAAAAATTGAAAATAGTCTGTTAAAACAAAAAATGTGTTTGCTCGAATAAAAATGCACAGTTATTACAAAAGATCGAGAAAAAAGAAAACAAAGATAAAACAGATGTACACAGGACTTTTGAGTGTTTCAGGACAAGGATTCTTGATACACCTTGGAGGCAATGCCTAAAGCCAGTTATAGAAAGATTCCCAGAATTTGAGAATCTTGTTTCACAGAAAGTTTGTGCAGAGTTTCCTCTGATTCTGTACAATTTGCAACAACAGCTGGTAGACATGGCATTCAAATTTGACAGTGAACAACAAGGATTCAAAGTGGTGGAAAGAACGAATGAAACAGGAGACGGAATTGGTTTTCTATTGCTTCAAATACACCATCCTACAAAATTGACAGATGAACAAATAATTCAATTTTATCATCATGGTATGATTGATTATTTGGAAATCAAGTTAAACAAGAAAACAGAAGATCTCCTCAACCAGCTTGGAGAAAAAATGATTCTAGTTGCAGGAAATATTGCAATAAGATCGACAACCTCGATCATTGGTTGCAAAATAATTTCCTCATTTCCTTATACAGATTCATATACATACAGACCAGCGAGAAAGAGAATTTTTATTGAACACAAAAATGCATGCTATCATCTACAAACAACAATGACAAAAACTAACATAGAGTTTGCAACTCTACCTTGGTTAAGTCATTCAAATGAAAAGATTCCAGATAGTTTTACACAGTTTATTAAAAAACATCAGGAAACTCCAGAACTTCCTGATTATTTTCCATGGAGGAACTATCAATTGGTAGGTGAAGGGCACTACATACAAGTCTACACAAAAACAAATTGGAGAATGCTTCTACCCTTTGCAGGGGAAGGAGACACTTTACAGTTACATCACATCATAAACCTAGAAGACGAAGATTGTGAACACGGAGACTGTTCGAGTCCACAGTCGATAGACAGCACACACAGAGACTTCTAGAAGATGATGTAAGAAATGACGACAGAAGATAGAAGACAAAAAACATACCGTAAGCAATGACGTTTTACAAGCTCAATTATACACAGAAAGTGGTCGACAGAGGGCAATAATTTTCAACATTAATTTTGGAATTTTGCTTTGTAATTATTCGTCTACTTTACTTTTTAGAATAGGCTTTTGACTTTTGTTTTTATAATAGATGCTTTGTTATTTTTGCCTATATGTAGAGGCATTGTAAATCGTTGTATGATATCAAGAACCATTACGAGTAATAAGATTATTACTTCAATGGCACACTAAACTCTCTCCACATCTCTTTAGCTCCACTCCCTTAACATCTCAAATTTTCTCCAGTTCTTCATATTATATTCCAACACACACATAAAAAAAAAACCCTTTCTTCTGCAACTTTCTACTCCGCTGTGCTTACTGTCATCCATCATCATCATCCGCTGTGCATATCTCCATCAAGTAAGTTTTAACTTTTCTCTTATTTTTAGATTTTCAGTTTTATTTTCATCACCCTCTCTGATATATTGCTATAGGGTCAGGATTTAGAGAGAACGGTGAAAAGTGTGAGAACGGTGAGAACAATTTTGATGGTGACATGTGACATTGATGCTAAATTACACTAAGGGGTAATATTGTCAAAAAACCCACTCACACGAACTGAGTGTTCAAATAAAACGCCATAAAAACACCTGATTCAGAAAAAACGCCATGAAAATACCCAGTTAAAAACGCCATAAAACACCTAGTTTAGAAAAACGCCATGAAAAAACTCAGTTGAAAACGCTATAAAACACCCAGTTCAGAAAAACGCCATGAAAATACTTAGTTAAAACGCCATAAAAACACATAGTACTGAAAAACTCCATTAAAATACATAGTCTAAAACGCCATAAAACACCCAGTTCACAAAAACTCCATAAAACCCAGTTAATTTTTTTTCGAAAAGTATATCAATAGTATACTCGTTGGAAAGATTAAAAAACGCTGAGTTTTATGGTGTCATTTTTTTCGAAAAATAATCACGTATAAAAAAGTTATTGTCATTTAAATATGATGGGGGAAAATGACATGTGATTAGCATGTGCACCTTTGTTTGGATCTTCCTATTTTACCCCTCATGTTAGTTCCGAGGCATCAATTATTTACAAAAATGTCACCGCATCAATCTCAGCCACAAACCACTAAGATCTTGTGGCTGAGAATCGTTCTCACCGTTCTCACACTTTGAGGCGTTCTCTCCTGATCCTGCTCATATATATATATATATATATATGTATGTTTACATTAATAGGTATTTGATTTGGTTTTGAACAGTACGTAATATAACACATTTTATGAGAAAATTGATTTTCATGTATTTTCTTTTAATCTCATAATTTTAAACTACTGTATTTTACTTTTATCTCATCATAAATTTTGTGCTAAAATGTTAAATACCACGCATCTATAAAATTTCGGATTTTCCGTTTCAACATACATGGTTTTATAGCGTTTCGATGTGTGTTTTTCCCGGGGCGATGGATATGAGTGTACAATTCATAGAAACCAATGCTAATAAATTTTAAAACACAAGTATAATTTACCAATAAATTTAAACACGTGTCGACGTCCTTTCTGGCTTCTCTTGCGTTGCTATACTGAGTGTCGTTACTCTACCAATAACGTAATTAACAGAATCGAACCGATACCGGCTGAATTCTAGCGCGGAACGCCCGCAGTATTCTTGCTAGTTGATATATAAAAGTAATTATTAATTTTCAAACTATAATAAGTCAAACTATAAATATTTCATAAAATTCAAACAGGTTTACCCTTCAAGTTTTGAAATGAGATATTCAACGGTTGAAGGTGGTAATATATGACCTTTAAATTGTCCCTTTTGATATACCTTTTCCACATACACTAGTATTAGCTAAAATGTCAATATGTTGTTCTTTATGAACATGTGGATTCGAAATAAATAAATTAAACGACATACTTGAAACTTTATGTGTCGGGTGTAACTCATACGTGGTCCACATATTTTTAGCTTTTTTTGTTTCTACGCATTCTTACAACCGATGTGCTTATGCTCATTTTTAGAAAAAAAATTAAACGGCAAATCTATCTTGTTAACTAATCGGGTCTGTTTATTTGATTAGATTGTTGGTTTCAGTTTGATTCGATTAATTTTAGTTGATAGCCAAAACCAACATTTGGCTAATTTCTTTTCTTAGAAACACATGAAATAAAGGTATATAAATATACGAAATGAAGGTATAAAAACTAGAAATATATGAAAATATAAATGATTCGGTTTCGATTTGATTGATTTCGGTTAACTAAGGGTACAAAAAGACGATAATCAATCTTTTGTTAATTCGGTTTTTGGTTAATTCAATTTTTGCTTGATTTTTGTTCGGTTTGGTATGTTATTTGTTTGGTTATTTCTCATTCATAGATACTATTAATCATGTAACCTAACAATTTTTAATTAAAAAACTAGAGTAAACTGCCATTTTGGTCCCTGTGGTTTGGGCACTTTTGCCATTTTAGTCCAAATCTCAAACTTTTTACATCTGGGTCCCTGTGGTTTGCATTTTGTTGCCATTTTAGTCCAAAATTCAAAACCCCCATTTTTTGACTGTTGAAAGCTGCCTATTTTGTCCTTTAGTGTAGGGGCATTTTGGTCATTTTTTTAATTTCATTTTTTTAGTAATAAAACCCAGATCAAAATAATCAGCTCTCTCTCTCTCTCTTCTCTCTCTCTCTCTATAGCACCACCACCACCGCCACCACCGCCACCTCCTCCACCTTCTCACCACCGCCACTCCGGCGTCGTCCCATCCAACAGTCACACCCACACCCCCTTCCCAATTACATCATCATCTTCAACCCTTTTTCAAACAAACAAACAAACAGACATTTCAGTGCATATTAACTTCATTGAATCTGAAGATATCGAGGTAAATTCGTCACAAATTCCACTGAATCACATAAAAGTAATCCGAATCAGCAATTGAAACAACAAAATTCTACAATAACTCACAAACAAATAGACATTTCAGTGCATATAACTTCACTAAAACTGAAATTGTTGAGGTAAATTCGTTATGATTAAATCGCAAACAAAGATGCATTTCATAGCAAATTATTAGTTTAGATAATTACGCTTATGGTTAGTCCACATACAGACATCTCTCTCACCCAGAACTTCAACATCCCAGAACTTCATCTTCTTCTCTTTCTCTCTCACTCAGAACTCTTCATCTTCTTCTCTCTCTTACCCAGAACTCTTCATCCGTAGATGATCATGGAATCATCATCATCATTGTCACCGAGATCACAGAGATTCATCCCGCACCAGTTGTTTTTCACAGCTAAACACCTACAATGCCATTTCTTTCTCTGCTTATCTTCACCTCCTCAAAACCCTAAACACCCACAGACCCCCTTGATCTGTCACTCTCGATATCAGCTCTGGCACCCCTGTTCTCTCTCTCTCATTTAGTTCCGGCGAAGACAAAGGCAGCGCCGCCTCAGGCGGCAACGGTTGTTCCCCGTACTCAAAACCCCCAATCTAGAGAGAGAAACCTCTCAAAAATGTCAAAACCTAGAGAGAGAAACACCGCTTTCTTCGTCGATGTTTTGTTGTTGTTGTTCATCGAATGAATATTGATCTGAATCAAAAACAAAAGTTGTGGTGTTGGATTTCCTGGATCTGGATCGAGCGGTGTTATTGAGAGAGAAAAGAGAGAGAGTCAGATTTTGTTTAGAGAGAGAGAGTGTGTGCAGAGACTTTATAGAGAGAGATGTATTTTTTAGGTTTTTTTTATTTGACCAAAATGCCCCTGCACTAAAGGACAAAATAGGCAGCTTTCAACAGTCAAAAAATGGGGTTTTTGGATTTTGGACTAAAATGACAACAAAATGCAAACCACAGGGACCCAGATGTAAAAAGTTTGATATTTGGACTAAAATGGCAAAAGTTCTCAAACCACAGGGACCAAAATGACAGTTTACTCAAAAAACTATAACAACACTATACTCAAATTAAAGATAACAAATGTTTATTTTTTATGGTATGTATATATTTTTTTAGAAAATATCAACTTATAAAAAATTTATGATCGTTTAAAAATCGTGGCATAGTTAGAGTAAAAGAAAAAAAGTGTAACTATAATATACGTAATCGAAATATAAATAAAGTCGAGTCATCAAAATTTAAGCATTGTAAAAAAAACCTATATACTCCAACAAAAAAAAATCAACACATGCATTAATGATTGTACTTCGATCAATAGTATTTGTATTACTTAAAATTAAAATAAAATCATTTTCAAATATATTGTAATATTGTATAGATAAATCAAAACAATACAATTGAAATAGTTCAAAGAGAAAACAATAAATCTATCGGGTTTAATACCCGATTACAAATTTTAGGCCTACACAAACTAGGACTCCTATTTAAAATTCAAACACACTAATAATAAACTTAAACCTAACCGATCAACATAACTTTAAATAATAATAATAATAATAATAATAATAATAATAATAATAATAATAATTATATTATTATTTATTTATATTATTATTATTATTATTATTATTATTTTCTTGATGTCTTTCACCACCCCTTGAGATCGACCTAACCTCCGATAACTCATATCGACGATGTTTAGCACTTTTAACACAATATTAAAAAGAAATATTGAAATTTACACCGTCTAATATATTACAAACGAATATTACATTTACACCGATCACTCTAATCTACCGAATTAAATCTCACCCTATTTTTTATCCAAATATACGAACTCGTTTTTATTTCTTCCAAAATTCTATTCGAACTCTTTCTCAAATTACTAAACCCTCTCATTTCTTGTTTCTAGAGAAGCCAAAGACTGACCAACAAGATATTTAAACCCATTTTTTTTAAGACTTTACTCATTTCTAGAATAATCCGTTGCAATTATAATGTTTTGAAGACTTTAGAATATCATCTCATAAATATCATAGTTAATATTTCTTTCAATGCTTTAATAAATTCATATTATTACGATATATTTAATATATAACTTTAATATTTTTAGGCTTTAAAAAATAAAGCAATTTTTTGGTTTAATATCCATACTCAAACGTACGGTTTTGTTTGGTTTTGGTTTAAAATTATGAGTCGTGAGAGTCGGCTAACAACCCCACCATCTGGAACGGTGGAACCCTCAATGAGGGGTTTTTTTTTTTTTTTTTTTTTAATATATTGATGGCATTTTTTTTAATGGCATCATCATTTAATTTTGTTTTTAATCAGTAAACGTATACACACCACTTGATTAAACGATGCATTAGATAGACCTACGTCCACATAAAACAAGTTAAATTAATAAAAGATTTAAATTATAATTGATCAGGTCATTAGTCTCTTTCATCAAATTTGTAATAAATCGTACACTTGTTTAAAGAAAGTATTATCTTATAAATACAGGGAAAATATCAAATAAGAAGTTTATTTTAGCTAGGAAGTGTAGGAAGCAATAGGATTATGACATGTGTCAACATTTAAAATAAAGAAAAAGGGTATTTTAGTCAATCCAACTCTTTCTTCTTCCTTTTCAAAACTCAGTTTAATTTCATACAAAATCTCATTTTTTCCGGTGATTTTGAAGATAATCACTCGATCCGTTCGATTCGAGCGCTGATAAGTGTTTCCATCATTCAAAATCCGCCAATTGTTGAAGAAATCACTTGGATCCATGTAAGAAATTCTTTAATTTAATTTTTAGGATCTGGGTTTTTGATTTAGTCATTGCGTTTTACGATCTTGGCGGAGGTCCGGGGGCAGCGCCCCTGGTAGCGGGGTCCCAGGGGCGGCAGCCCCTGGCGGGGTCCAAGGGGCAGTTCACAGCACAGACAAAACTATTGTCATGGTTCAATGCGTTTTAAAGAGAACACTTTCTTTGATGTTTTTACGCCATTGCGTTTTAGAAAAACACATTCTTGAAGTGTTTTTTGTGCATTGCGTTTTAGGTAAAACACTTTTTAGGTGTTTTCAGTCCATTGCGTTTTACAGAGAACACTTTCTTTTGTTTTTTATGCAATTGCGATTTAGAATGAGTCATTTTTAAGTGTTTTCTGGCCATTGCGTTTTACAAATAAGACATTTCTTTGTGTTTTTGGTGCATTGCGTTTTAGGTAAAACACATAAAATGTGTTTTTAGTCCATTGCGTTTTAGAAAGTACATTTTCTTTTGAGTTTTCAGGCTATTGCGTTTTAGAAATAAGACATTTTTTTGTGTTTTCTGGCCATTGCGTTTTACAAATAAGTCATTTATTTGTGTTTTTTGTGCATTGCGTTTTAGAAAAATGTCATTTTTTAGGTTTTTTTATTGCGTTTTACGATACTGGGGTTTTTCTATTGCGTTTTACGCAACTGGGTTTTAATTTTTTTTTGAAAATATAGCAATAGTATACTCGTTTTAAAGATAAAAAAACGCTCGTTTTTTTGGTGCAATTTTTATAAAAAAAAATAATGTCGTATGAAAGAGTTATTAACGTTTAAAAAATGAGGGTAATTGGAGGAGAGAGAAACTATTGGCTTGGATTGACTAGAATGCCCCTAAACAAACTCACGCGCCTCTTTTCTTCCTTTCAATTTCCCTGATTTAATCTTAGCCCTTGATTAACTAAATGGATGGTCAAGATCACTTCCTAGCCTTCCTAGCCAAATAAACTTGCTATTGTATCTCCACCCATATAAATATATATAAAAAGTATAATAAAACTTTTGAAAATAAACGATAAACGATTTAACACATTTTTCAAATATAAAAAAGAGTAAATTTCTGTTTTCGTCCCTGAGGTTTGTCAATTTTAACTAGTTTAGTCCAAAAATCTAATTTATAACAAATCTAGCCCTGAAGTTTGCATTTCTTAACGCTTTTCATCCCTAAGGGTGTTTTTTCATTTAATTCTTAGGGATGAAAAGCGTTAAGAAATGCAAACCTTAGGGATGAAAAGCGTTAAGAAATACAAATGTTAGGGATTGTTTTGTTATAAATTAGATTTTTGGACTAAACTAGTTAAAATGTACAAACCTTAGGAACGAAAATAGAAATTTACTCAATAAAAAAATAAAAAAAGTAAGTATAAACAAAGTATTTTAGTTTGTACAGAATGTTTTCTTTTGTTATTTATAAACACGTAAGTGTTTGTTCACACAATTTAGCTAAACACATCGATAAAATAGGTAATAAAGATTTAAAGTATTTACTAGTCACATGTCTATGTTTAGAACTAGTAAATTTTCTGAGCGTTGCCGCAGCCGAAACATACGGTAACTCAAATTTATATCGTCTAATCAAAATGAAATATATCTGACCTGACTAGTCTCTGAGGGAAATTTATGTCAAAACATTAACCAACTGAGAACGTACATAAAAATAAGCACGAAAACGTTTAATATTTGTCCCAACATATTTGCGAAAGAATTTTACATCGAAACGTTAACCAACTTGAAAATAAGCGCGTTGTGGAAATGACCAACGTAAAGTAACTCGAATTTATATCGTTTAATGAAAACGTACCAATTAAACACGTGCATAAAAGTAAGTAAAATATCTTATAATATCTTAGCCTACTCATTTAAAAAAAAGTTACGACAAAACGTAAATCAATTTAAATTTATACCGATACTTATATAAATATAAGCACGTAACTGAAAGTTTAAAAAAAGTAAAAGAAAATAAAAGACAACAGACAAAAATAAAACAATGAGTGGAAGTACGATAGACGAATCTTCGTATTGTATCTATATAGAATTTTAGGTGATATAAAATGTATCTTTTAACTTAGGTTTTAACCAATTGAAGGTATATTAATTAGTATATTTAGTTTTTTTTTTAAACGGCCAACAAAATATTTTATTACTTATTAATCGGCTAAAGAGTTACTAGCCTGGATATTTACAGTTTCACCAATAGAAGAAACCTACTCCAAAGAATACTAATTAGTATATTTAGTAATACTGTAGGGCTGGCAATTGAGTACCTGTTAAGACACGATTAGACCTGTTTGACTGAAAAATACACCTTTGACTTTTTTAATTTTTAAAATAATTAAAATTACAATGTTAGGATCTATCATTTATTCATCTTTGTACATAAAACTGTTTTATAAACATGAGGTAGAAAGTAGTTAAATGAGTCGTAATCATGTTTGAAACTTATGTTGTGTGCGCCGTCAGAAACCTGTTAAATCTGTTAAGACACGATTTGTCAGCCTTAAGTAATAGTGATCTTGAGTTGAAGTAGAGAGTTGTTATATGACGTATGACTTTGGCCTTGTAGTTTAATCCCTTAAAACTCTAGTAAGCTTAAAAACATAAGACAAAATATATTGCAATCTTCAATTAAAAAAATTACATTCTGATTCCGAACAGAGTTAAAATCTTAGGATGAAAGGGGTGAGTGTAGGGAGTGATCGCGGGAACAGCGCCGCCATCAACCAAGTCACCGCGTAGTGACTGTGAATTCGGGGAGTGTTCACCGACAGTGGCGGACCCAGGAATTTTTTTCACTGGGGTCCACTTTTTTCGGCATACATATTATTCACAGCCATACATTAGAATTTTCGGGTCGGGTCGGGGCAGGCGAGACGAGACGAGGAACATAACAAAATACAATGTCATAACAACAATATATAATTATTACTCATTAGAAAACACACAATAAAAATATGATGTCATTTGAAATGAAAACAAAACTTACAAGTTTTTAAAGTTATTTTCTACGAGTTTCATCTTTTAAAAATGTCCATTTACAAATTTTTAAAGTAATTCTCTACGAGTTTCATCTTTTAAAAATGTCTAATTACATTTCACTGGAACATTGGCAAGAAAAAGTAAGAATCATTCATATGATTATTACATGTTACTGATTTCTATATGAAAATTCATAGTAAAAAAAATACTAAAACAACAAAAAGAATAAATTAACAAAACTAAAGTTACAAAACTAAAAAATAGGTTTACCTTTGGTGGGAGCATGTTGGCTTATTGGATAGCAAGAGGTGAGAGTTGGGCTTTGTTGTTTCTGTGAACCGGCTCCTATGTTGAATGTTTATTTTGTTTAAAACCTTAACTTATCAACTTACATTTAAATAGAACGAAATTCAAAAAAATTGTGTTTCTAGACTCGAACTCGGGTCCTGCTTAGTAACATACAAGGTGAAATTCCACTACACCAGCTTTCATGTTGTTGTTATGGGGTCCATCTTATTATTTTTATGGGGTCATTCAGAAAATTAATTACCGATTCTATTACAATTTTTAAAAACATTGGGGTCCGGGGACCCCGATCCACCTATGTGGGTCCGCCCCTGTTCACCGCACAAGGGGGGAGGAGAGAAGAGGAGAGAGAGGCGTATAGTGAGTCTCACTCTCTTCCAACCAATCATACATTTTTTTTAAAAGGGTTGGTGAACTGTGATTAAGGGCAAGTAGGGAGTTGGAGAGGGGTGTTGACATGACAAGAAATCAGTGGCGGGAAGTTACCCTGACCACCCCTCTCACTCATTGACGCTTCGCGTGTGACAATCTGATATGATAACAAATACATTATTATCAACATGATTACGTGTGTAACTTAAAAACATTTCGTTTTTGTATATTTGATGCTTGATAGTTAGAGGTTGAATTAATGTCCTATAAGAATATTTGCATATTTAATGCTTAATGGTTAGAGAGGTTGAATTAATGTCCTATAAGAATATTTGCATATTTAATGCTTGATGGTTAGAGGTTGAATTAAAGTCCTATGAGAATATCTTCGGCCTGTTAACACTAAGACTTTAAATGTGGGCCTACTGTTGGGCTTCTTTTTTGGAAAGCAATTGGGCTTTTCTTTTGGAAAGCAAATTTCATTCATCTCATCACCATTATAAACTAGTTCTATATCCGTCTGATGAACGGGTTAATTAGTGGTATAATGACAAGTATTTATCATTTGTATTCTAAATGTTGTTGTTTAGTAACATTTGATGGACTTTAACAATATTCAAACTCAACAAATATGTTCAGCGCTTGAAAAGCAAAACATTTTGATGGTACACTATATACTTCTAAAATTTAGTATCTTTAATTTATAAACCTACACATTCTTTGACATACTACCAAATGTTACTAAACAACATCTAGTATGTAACATTATACTGCCAAGTTACATGGGATACATGTACCACTTCCCATCCATAAGTTGTAGAAAAGCAAGAAGCAATCAGTTGAGCATTGTAGACTGCCTCGTTTTGAGAATCCTCTTAAGCATGTCCATCCCAAACGCTGAATCAAATTATAAAAAGGGTTATTGATTTTAATAATCCTAAGTTTCACCTGTTGGCCGATAATAATCCAAACTTTAAAAATTCTCTCTAACGATCCCAACTTGTAAAAATTTGGCCCCCATCGATCCTTTTCTAACTGCAGTACACTTGAATCGATTAATGAGGGTGCATGTGCACTTGAATTTAGTGAGTAAATCAAATTCTTATATGTTAGAAAATGATCAATGGGGGACAAATTCTTACAAGTTGGGATCGTTAGAGGAAATTTTTAAAGTTAGGATTATTATCGGCCAACATGTGAAACTTAGGATTATTAAAATATAATAACCCAATTAAAAAAAAGCCAGCAGTCAATATTATTGGATAAAGACTAAATTATACAAGCCCATTAGTACTACACATAATATGACCCATTTCAAGGCAAACACCATTTTTTTTTGTTAAATTCTGTTTTGACCCGAACAAAATTCATATTAATTTTTAAAATGGCCCGGTTGGAACTCGACTGACCCATTTTCTAGGCTTATATACAAACAATAATTTATGTATACTCTCAATTCTCAAGATATAAAGCAAATGCCAGCACATGGTTGAACCCCACAAATATTTTTTTATTTATTTATCATCTACTAAAATTACTATGTAGTTTGTAAAGTTGGTAATTTTTACTCATTTACCTATTACTATGTAGTTTGTAAAGTTGGTAATTTCTACTCATTTACCTATGAATAAAATAATGGCAAATTGGCCTGTAATAATCCCACCTACACCTTTTTGGCCAATAATAATCCCACCTCAGAATATTCCCCACACTAGTCCCACTTTTCAGATATTTTGCCCACACTGGTCCTCCGTTAAAAATCCCTAACTCAGTTAGCAAAATGACTGATGTGGCAGCTGACTTATGGATGATGTGTCAAAAAAGATTATGTGGCAGCTGATGAGAATCACAATTCATTCCCCTGGTTGCAAAGTCTTAGAAAGTTGCTCGTTTTCTTGCCTTCTTTTTTTGTTTCGATCAGAATTAATCCTTTATGATTACTCATATGCTTTCATCATACATTTTGTCTCATCATGAGAATCACAATTCATTCCTGATTTGCTCAAAGTTGGGTGTGTATTATCTGGTCACAAATAAAATGCAACTCTAAAGGCAACATCAAAGAAACTAAAAATAAAAAACCAGTTGATAATGGCTAAAAGGAAGCATCTGGGTAAACAAATATGTTTATCATATGATCGATTCTGAAATGGGTTATTCATTCAGCGAATTATATGTTGAAATGGTGACATTGAAGATGCACATAACCTGTTCGATAAAATGCTTAAAAAATATATTACAGGAAATGATGGTTTTTATTTGATGCCTACATGCTCTGTTTGGGAGCCGCTCATTTTATTCACGTTGAGAGAGATGCTATCTCAAAATCAAAACCAGTTTACTCATGAAGAACGTGGCAGTTTGCTGTTTCGAGAGGTCGTTCTTACTTTCTAAATTACTTGGTTTAAACCATTGTTACTTTTATGGTTCTCCAACCAGCATACTTTCGCACCATCTGATGATTCTCTACCTGAAGAAAAGTTCTGATGATTAACCCGGACCAGTGCACATATGAAGTTATACACCGGATTGATTTAAAAGAAACGCCAAAAGTCTGGTCTCAAACCCAGATAACTGATGTGAATAGAAATACGATGTGAAAGGAGAAATCTGGAGTCAGTCATTAAAATCTGGTATTGATTCAAGAAATCTGATATGAAAGATCATAAATCTGATCTCTAAGGTCAGAAATCTGATCATTTGTGAAAGCAAGAATTTTGATAATGAACCAGTATTTCATCAGATTCAGAAAAGAACTATCAGAATTATCTTATAAATCATATTTGGGAAGATCAAAATTCTGGTAATGAACCAGTAGAGCACTCAAGATCAGATTCAAGAAATGGAAGATCGGAATTCTAATTCGGATTATTTAATAAAAATCATCAGCAGCATTAGATTAAAGAAGATATATGATGATGGTGAATCTGAATGCCTAACAAGTCAACCAATCGAATTAAAAGGAAAATGTTTTTATCTGATATGTTATTTCAGATGAGTTCATCAGCTGCCACATAATCTTTTTTGACACATCATCCATAAGTCAGCTGCCACATCAGCCATTTTGCTAACTGAGTTAGGGATTTTTAACGGAGGACCAGTGTGGGCAAAATATCTGAAAAGTGGGACTGGTGTGGGGAATATTCTGAGGTGGGATTATTATTGGCCAAAAAGGTGTAGGTGGGATTATTACAGGCCAATTTGCCTAAAATAATTTAGGTGATGTTTTATCTTGAATTGCTAAAATTAGCTATAAAATGCACCTGGCCCGTTACAACTTACAACTCACACATAAAATTACACCTTATTAACGAAAACTATAACTACATATTAAGAAACAAATGGTTATTATCTTGACCTAATAATAGTCATACCTAAAATTTAGATACGATCATTAGCAACTCAAAGTCCTCCTGGCTAATGAAGAACTCATCCATAAACTCAACAACTTCATCCTGTCTTAAGATAATAACAATAATAATTTATAATTTGAAAATTACTATTCGCCACGAGTAGAAATAAATAATTATACAAACCTTTGTAAGTGTCATTAGTGGATCAATCATGTGCTTAAGGAGAAGGGATAATATTCAAGACAAAAGCTGTCCTACAATAATTGAACAAAACTAATATATCATCATCATACTCAGTAAATCCCACCAATAGCAAAGCTAAGGTTGTAACAGCCCAGCGTAAACGCACCAAGATATTGTCCTCTTTGGCAGCCAGTGTAACACCCCGAAAATTCACGTCCTATAATGTGTTGACACGTGTCATAAAGTTTGAACGTGTGAAAGAATGTTACAAAAGGACTAAAGTTGACAAACATGGAAAGTATGTAATTTTACGGGCTCTAAATGTCAACAGTGAATAAAT
Organism: Helianthus tuberosus; assembly: GCA_030545235.1. Taxonomy (NCBI): domain Eukaryota; kingdom Viridiplantae; phylum Streptophyta; class Magnoliopsida; order Asterales; family Asteraceae; genus Helianthus; species Helianthus tuberosus. The sequence goes on from CM060381.1 coordinate 13,216,388, forward strand.
ATACTTCATAATAACCCTACATGATGTTTATAACATCAAACGAATAAATCATGGATCATACGAAACAAAAAGTGAGAGATTACAAACTACAGGGGATAAATGTGTCAACATATTTAAAGATATACCTCTGAGTGACCTTTTGACAAACCCGAAGCTTTGTAAATGTTAATTATGCTCACTAGAATGCGCGATATAAATTTCATAAAGTTTCGTTATCGTATGAGGAAGTTGTGATCAAATTCGTATGCAAGGGGTTAAAGCGTTAATGTTGAAAGTTATGACTTTCCGGGTTAACCGGAAGTGTCCAGGGACTTGGCAAAGTGGGTATAAGTCCTAAAGTCCTTAAGGGTATATAATAAAGGGGTCAAAATGCAATTAGAAGCTTAGTTGCCCTTTCAAATAGGCCAAGAGACAAGATTTGGAAAATAGAAAATTGAATTTCTGATTTTGAGGCTGAGGCGGCCCACTTCAACATCAATGAAGCCTCAGGCGGGCCGCGTGAGGCGCCCAGAACCAGAAAAAAACGACCAGCAGCCTGTATACGCGGAATTTCGACTTTGAACCGATCTTTATGCATTATGGGCGACCCCTAGGCACCCCCTAAGCATATAGGACACATGTGGGAAGGTTGTGGTGTGTGCTAGACCTTGTTGTCAACACTTTGTGGTGATTGGATTGACTATAAAAGGCCACAAGTGTTCATCTCATTCCACACACCTTCATTCTGCAATTAGGGAGCCTTCTGGAGCTTCAAAGCAGACCCAAGTCCTTCCTAATTAAGCTTAGGACTTCAGTAAGTGTTCTAATCCTTTCTTGATTAAGTTTTAGCTTAAAAGTCAAACCGTCGTAATTAACGGTTGACTTTAGGATTAATCACTAATGGTCCAGTGATTAGTCAAATCAAAGGTAGTTATAAGTTGGTAATTATGTGGGCGTTAAACCCTTAAAAGGGCATCCACTGATTCCCATCCTAACTAGGTCAATTGTCGAGTCAAAGATGATTAGAAAAAGTCAACAGAAATGTAATCTTTCGTTTAACGCATAATTAACGATGTAAAAGGCGTGTAACCTATTTTATCATTCATATAACTTGATAATAAGCATAAGAACTTGTCTAAGCTTGTTTGATTCGACAACTTTCTGTTTTGAACCGATTCGGAACCGAAAGTCGCAAAGCTTTGACTTTTGTTTTGACTTCAGTTCTGACCCGCTTTAGTATGATTTGGAAATTCCTTAGAGCTTCCTTAGGACCAGGCTACATGTTAGCGTAACCCTCTGTGGTTGGTTCATTGATTGACCCATTCGTTTACATGTTTCCGTTAATTGCTCATATGTTGACCATTATGCCCTTATTACCTTAAAACGTGTTTTATGAAAATGTAAAAGTGTAGAAACCTTAGTTACTGATATATAAACTTGTATGCAAAGTTTGACATCAGTTTGAGGTGTAGATTGAGAGTTATGCTCATTAGCGTAAATTGAAGGCTTTATGTTAATTAAACGGCGTAATTAGCGTATAGCCTAGTTAAGCCTACTTTTTGATATCAAACCTATTACCCACTGATCTAATATATTATTTTGGGATTTTTAAATATTTTTAATTAATTTTAGGCTGAGCATAACTTATAGTCGTAGGCTTAATCCGGTAATTGTCGGTTTTGCCCTTTCGGGCCATAAAACGAGTTTTACATATCTAAACGACTCCAAACCTTTTGCTACTGATCACATATGATAAATAAATTATTTTAAGCCTTCTGGAAATATAAAAATATCAGATTTAAGTATCGAACCCGGAAATGGCCTTTAATCGCCTTTTTAAGCGTTTTCAACGCATAGTATGTACTTAAACTATTTTAAACATACAAGGGTTGATACATACTGATATTTGAGACAAATTATAATATTTTAACAGTAAGCAAAGGTTGATAAACTCAGACTTCAGTTTTGAGCTTTACGGCTTATGTGAAATTACCAAAATGCCCTTCGGTGCATAGTTTGGTTATAACTGATAAATTTCATATGTATACTTTATCTTACTATTATAACTTATCAAAATAAGTATTTTCACTGATTATACCAGACCTGTAACTCAGGTAAATACTTAAACTCTTTTATAACCTTTTAAATGACCAAACTACCCCTACGAGGCATAGTTTGTGTTTAAATTCGTTTCGGGCATAATGAAAGACATTTTACTGATGTCACAACATATTTGAAGCATATTAACTTAGGAAACCTGTATATGGCTCTTACGGATACCCGTTACGCTTATTACGCGTTCGGTTCGGTTTATGTAACAAGTTTACATAAATTAACCGAAACGGGTCAAACCTTATCCTTTTTATCTCAAAATCCAGAATGTGTTTAGTTTACCCATATTATACAAGTCTTCAAACTTGTCGGGTCTAAATCACATTCTCTTCCGGTCTTCGCTTAATCATGCGTTTTGAACCGTAAACCTTTCCTTAAAACTAACCGGTCTAAGTTACGACTTAAATAAGACCCGTTAGGAAATTAATAGGTTAATAAAACCTTCGTTCCAGATTGAGATCCCCAGTAGAAGTACTTGTGCTTGCTGATTAGAATATACGGGCTTGGGATACGGTATTATAAAAATACCGCTTGGTCGGGTGTAGAAACCTTTTAATCGGAGATGATTAAATTGCATAATCCCGTTTTAATCTGTATTGATTGATAACAAATAACATTGGGGGTTAATGACCGTGTCCTGGATATCCTTGGCTCATTTTAAAAAGTGAATGGCCACGACGTAAGCACAAGGTGTAGGCAAAACACCTCCTGTTGCATATGTATAACGTATACTCACTCGTAAGGGTATCTTCTTGTGAGATTATATTTGTGGTGTGTCGATTAATCTTGTCCGGCTTGTATTGTATAATCACCGGCCCTAAATGTTGGACAACCATGTAAATCGAATACAAGATTTTTATTAATAAAATTGTCCCATGTATAAAAGATTAATTTTGCCTCTATGCATTTTAATCCAGTTATAAAAGATATTTTGTGCCTCGTGCATTCAAATCAATTTTTAAACTCTTTTTCCAAAATGAGTCAGTTAATTGTATTTACCAGTGTAAACTGACGTATTTTCCAAAAGGTTAAGTGACAGGTACTATGCGTAATTGGCTGGGAGCTCAGGGCGTCATTAGGGAATCTTGCAAGTTCTAGATGCCTAAAGTCTGTTGAACAGTTTTCTTTATTGATCCGCCTGTGGATCCTTTACCTTCCGTTGTAATACTTTGACATTACTTATATTCGGAATGTAATATATTTATCTTTTGCTTCCGCTGTGCATTATTATATTGTGTTGTTTGACTATGATGATCGCAACTACGTCACGATACTCCCCACCGGGCCCACCGGTGACACGTGGAAATCGGGGTGTGACAGGTTGGTATCAGAGCCAACATTGAGTGAATTAAACACTAGCCCTTAGTGTTTAATCTCAATGACACAGTAGCACATTCCTTGACCTTCTGAGTCTAGACTTAACTTAGGAATATTCTCAATCCTAATCTGGAAATTTTACTTCCAAAATTTTTTATTGAATACGTCGCCAAGCGAAGAAGCCGTAATAGGAGTCCTCCACACCCGGAGCCTAGAAATGCTGAGCTTCGTACCGCGGCTAGAATGAAACGAGCATCCAAGGAGAAAGCATTCAGAAATAACTTGAAAAAAAAAACCCTCCTTTTGCTGAAGATCGTTTCCTTAATAGTCCTCATAAGGACATATTTATCTTTCAGTCCCTTCGAGGACACATTATTCCTTTCAAAGACCCGCTTAGGGCAACTCTGTACTTTTATTTTCATATAATGGATTGATTAAACTAAGTTTTCATTCTAAACATGAAATATGAAATAAATGGAAAATAACATCCCTTAGAAGGGAATTGCCTACGGGCTATGATTAATGTCCTCTGAGACTAAAGACAGTGGTAGCCTACAACTCCCTGTCGAGAAAAATAATGAATTTTGATTCACCCCTAAGAGTCGATCCCAAACAATCATGGCTTATAAATTAAACTTGTCCACGTGACCAAGCCTTTTGTGCTATTACTAACTTATAAATTTGCCTCGATCCCAAACGATCATGGCTTATAAATTAAACTTGTCTACGCGACTAGGCCATTTGTGCTATTATTAACTTATAAATTAGGATTTATGATAAAAATCCTGAATAAAATAAATATCCTTTCTTCACTGCCAGTAGGCATTTTAAAAAAAAGAATCTTAAAGGTGAAACCGAGCCTACGCGGCCAAGATGGTGAAACCTACCCAAGGGATTCAGATCCTTGTTAACACCTAAGAACGTGTTAGCACTCCTGACAAATGTGATTCGATAAAATCACAACAGTCATCCTTATATTGGATTCTTCCAATTTTCTTATCTAGCCTAGTGATTTAGAAATCATGGCTTGTGTCATCCTATAAGATGATCATATTATAAACATCCGGTAGTGATGAAGTGCCTACGGGCTAAACTTGTTGTCCGATAAGACAACGACAGTGGTGGTCTTTGACCTCCTGTCTAAAAATGTTGGACCAGGTCCAAGCATAATAGTCGGTAGGATCCATACGATCTCGACTAATAGCATCTGAGAAGATGATCATATTATAACCATCCCTCAGAAGGGAAATGCCAACGGGCTATATCTATTGTCCTAAAAGACAAAAGACAATTGAAGTCTACAACTCCCTGTCAAGAGAAGGTAATGAACTTGATTCAAACCTTAATGCCTCGATTCTCTGAAATCATGGCTTATAAAATTTAGAACTGTCCTTGTGACTAGGCCTTTTGCGCCACTTTAAATATCCTTGATGTTTTATAACTAGGATAAATTATCATGGAAATTACTAATTAAATATAACTAACAAGTTAACCAATATGGTTTATATTACCATGGTTGATGAATAGTCAAAGATGATGATTCCATAAAAACCTCTGAATAAATCATTGTTGATATTTATGTAGTAATCAAGCTACATGGCTGGATTAGATGAAGTTAACAGCCACATGAAAGAGAACAATGATACTACCAGAATTAATGTAACTGGAGCAGAACTGCAGGCAATAATAGATTATGCTGTTACTCGAGCTCTTGATCGACAGTATGACGAATCAAATGATACCCACTCTAAGACTCTATCTGTGGCTCGTAGTAAGCCCCCTCCTAAAATACATGAGTCAAGGGAGGACGATGTTCATGACTTGTTAAATCAAAGGAGTATTCCGTCTAGACAAGTTGTGTTTCATCAAGAGGCATCAGTTAAGACCTGTTCATATAAATATTTTGTCTCCTGCAAGCTCAGAGACTTTACAGGAGAAAATGGGGCCATCGATTGCATGACATGGCTCGATGAGATGGACGCTGTTGTTGACATCAGCGGTTGTGCGGAGCAAGATGTTGTGAAATTTGTTTCACAATCATTCAAAGGAGAAGCGTTGGCATGGTGGAGATCATTGCTCCAAGCCACGGGAAAAGTTCTACTCTACAACTTATCTTGGGATCAATTTGTTGCATTAGTCAAAGAAAACTATTGCCCCCAGCATGAGGTAGAAAATATAGAATCAGACTTCTTGACTCTAGTCATGGAGGATTTGGATTGTCAGGCGTATGTGACAAGTTTCAACACTATGTCCCGCCTAGTTCCTTATTTAGTCACCCCTGAACCTAAACACATCGCGCGTTTCATTGGAGGCCTAGCACCAGAAATAAAAGGAAGTGTTAAAGCATCTAGGCCAACCACATATAGGTCCGCGGTGGACTTATCCTTATCTCTCACCTTAGATGCAATCAGAATTAAGTCGGTTAAGGCTTCTGGCGAGGGAAGAAGAGAAAGAGAGGAGGAAAACTCTCATCGATATAACAAGAAGAAGAAGGGAAATTCTGAGCGCGGGAAGGATTCCGAGTTTAGGAAGAACTCGAGTCAGTCTGATAACAGACCCAAATGCAGTAACTGCAAAAAGCAACATTTTGGAAAATGTACAATCGACCCACGTGCTAAATTGTGTGGAATTTGCAAGACCAATGGTCACAAAACCTTAGATTGCAAGGGGTTAAAGAACGCCACATGTTACAATTGTAACGAGGAAGGGCACATCAAAACCAACTGCCCGGAGCTTATAAAGAAGCCGGGAAAGGCCAGGAAAATAAACGCATGAGTCTTCCGGATGAACGCCAGGAAATGGTGCAGAAGGATAACCATATAACAGGTACCTTTCCTTATCAAGCAGTTTATGCAGAAATTTACTTGATACTGGCACATATGATTCAGTATTGAACAATAACTATAGGGAACTGTTGTCTCCGCCTGATTAGGATTTCGGTCATTTAATACGAGGTAGAAATTGGCTGATGATACTTTACTAAATGCTCCAACAAACCTTAGATGGATATTTTATATCTAATAGGAATCACTCTTTTCTGATATTCCTATGGCAAGCTTTCAAGCTACCTAAATTCTTTAATATAATAAAGACAGATGTGACGTTTTGATCCTCTGTCAGAAAAGTGATGGACTAGGTCCAAATCTTTAATGCCATTGATGGTCTTTTACGACCTAGGCTAAGTAATATTAATATATTTTAAATAACGTTCATTAAGAATGTTAGTGCTATAATAGCCTGTATAGGTTATTGACACCATGGTTAGTATATATTAAGGCCATCAGAGTGAAAAATAGCAGTTGTTGGATTTCAACTAAGAAATTGTTTTATTGGTATTAGGAACCAATATCGAGTATGGCAAACTCGGATAAGACAACAGTCAATCGCGCCATTGATGACGCGACGCATGCTAATGATGCTGAAATTGTAAACCTTAGAATTTCCAAAGATGTCCTTCAAACTATGATAGACGCAGCCGTTGGAAAAGCTGTGAAGAAGGCTGTGAAAAAGTTAAAGGAGCCCCATGCTGCTCGGTCCAAATTTTATCTAGGACCACATTTCCTTACTCTTAAGGAGGATCTCGTTCATGCCTCTGATGCAAAGGATGAACTAAAAAGGAAAAGGGAGGTAGATAACTCCCAGAGTTCTAAGAAAAAGAACAAACAAAAGTCCGACCAGAAACCAGTATGTGAGACCTGCAAGAAGCGCCATTATGGGAAATGCAGGTTCGAACCAAAATCCAAATCGCAGCCCAGGGCTTGTGGGATCTGCAAGGCTAAGGGACACAAAACGCTGGACTGTAAGGACATGAAGAAAGCAGTCTGTTTCGGCTGTAATGAGAAAGGCCACATCAAGACTACGTGCCCTAAATCTGTCAAAGGAAATGCGGCGGAGGAAGTAAAGCCTAAAATTGAAAGCGCCTAAAATGCCTGAGCTAGTCCATAAATAATGGCATCAGGTACATTACTTGGCATTTTATCAGTAATTTAAATACTAAGAGTTTTTATTTTGGTTCGAATACCAGTAAATCCTTCATAAACTATAAGTATAACAAGTTAAAAAAAAATGGTGGAACCGGCCGTCCCCGGAATCGAACTTGGGTCTAGGCCACACCCTTTCGCGCGCCTAGCCAACCGAGCTAGGTGCCTAGTTTGTGAATATTTCCATTCTGATTAAATATAAGCACATATAGTTGATATCTCTTTAATCTCTATCGATTTCGAATGCCAAATGGTATGACAAAAGCGCTATATGAGCATTGGTGTATCTTAATAAGTTCCATAGATTGCTTCCATGCCTGATCAGTATGGAGGTTTAATGCATGGAACCACAAAGATATCCCAATGATCATATGGCACTAAAGTCAACTAATGGTACCCAAAGAAGATATCCAGAATGGAATTGTCCAAATAAATATTCCCTGGTAAAGAAATATGTGGACTCATAACATAAATGTGTCACTTATTAGACACAAGTGTTGATGAGTGAACTGGAGCCTGAGATATGGAAATCTCAGTAATCTCCTTGTATCTTGATTGTCTTCTCCTAACACTACCCTGTTTACCTCCCGAGAGGCAGTAGCGTTAAGAATTATATTCCATTTAGGGCTGCATTATTATGAAATCTCCAAGACAACTAGTACCATTGTTGGCAGAATCGAAAACCCTGGTTAAGTAAGTTTTAAGACATAGATTCATAAAGCCAAACTCAATATCCTGAGAATTCGGTATAGTAAACTGTGAAAGACGGTTCATTATGCTAAGGCATTGTTTACCGCAACCTTGATTAGGCGACGATTAAGAATCGCCATCAGCTGCCCAGGATCGTCGATTTGTTCGACTAACTGTAAAGATTTGCTATTTCTTAAGATTAATTTTGAACAATGGTTGGAATAACCATCTCATCTTAAGATAAGTTTTTCTATAATAGCTGTTATATAAGTATCAAGGCTACCCCTTTGGAGACCTTGTATAAATGGCATGTTGAACGTTTATTGTTAGAACAATAGATTGGTAAGTTCAATTATCAGGATCTGAAAGTTGCAGTGGAAACAACAAATCAGATCACACAAATCCCTAATTATCTGTAAGATGCCGATATTTGGCAGAAAAATCAAGGATTAATGAAAACAGCAAACCTCCTAAATTCTTGTTAAGAAATAAGGTTCAACAATAGATATCACCCTGGAAGGGTGTGCTAAATTGTTAAAGTTTTCAGGCTAGTTAAGCTCTGAATATAAAGAATCATTCGAAGGAAATCGAATGTATCAAGATTAAGTAGCCTTTAAGCTAAAACCGATTTAAAGAGCTTGGCGGAGCTCGCAATACATTGCACACTAATGATTTCGCGACGTGTTTCGCCAATAAGTCAAGAAGCATTATCACATAATGATATGCAGATTTATAATATGATGAGCAACCTGTGTCGATTAAGGACCGACAGGATTAGAAGCTCCAAAAAGATACATGTACCTATTAAAAAGGTCAATTGTAGTGCCTTAGAGGCTCAAAGGTACAGGGGGAAGATTAAGCCCAATTTAAGGCAGAAAATACTTCCTTTACTTTAACAAATCTCGAGGTCGAGATTTCTTTTAAGGGGGTGAGGATGTAACACCCCGAAAATTCACGTCCTATAATGTGTTGACACGTGTCATAAAGTTTGAACGTGTGAAAGAATGTTACAAAAGGACTAAAGTTGACAAACATGGAAAGTATGTAATTTTACGGGCTCTAAATGTCAACAGTGAATAAATATACTTCATAATAACCCTACATGATGTTTATAACATCAAACGAATAAATCATGGATCATACGAAACAAAAAGTGAGAGATTACAAACTACAGGGGTTAAATGTGTCAACATGTTTAAAGATATACCTCTGAGTGACCTTTTGACAAACCCGAAGCTTTGTAAATGTTAATTATGCTCACTAGAATGCGCGATATAAATTTCATAAAGTTTCGTTATCGTATGGGGAAGTTGTGATCAAATTCGTGTGCAAGGGGTTAAAGCGTTAATGTTGAAAGTTATGACTTTCCGGGTTAACCGGAAGTGTCCAGGGACTTGGCAAAGTGGGTATAAGTCCTAAAGTCCTTAAGGGTATATAATAAAGGGGTTAAAATGCAATTAGAAGCTTAGTTGCCCTTTCAAATAGGCCAAGAGACAAGATTTGGAAAATAGAAAATTGAATTTCTGATTTTGAGGCTGAGGCGGCCCGCTTCAACATCAATGAAGCCTCAGGCGGGCCGCGTGAGGCGCCCAGAACCAGAAAAAAATGACCAGCAGCCTGTATACGCGGAATTTCGACTTTGAACCGATCTTTATGCATTATGGGCGACCCCTAGGCACCCCCTAAGCATCTAGGACACATGTGGGAAGGTTGGGGTGTGTGCTAGACCTTGTTGTCAACACTTTGTGGTGATTGGATTGACTATAAAAGGCCACAAGTGTTCATCTCATTCCGCACACCTTCATTCTGCAATTGGGGAGCCTTCTGGAGCTTCAAAGCAGACCCAAGTCCTTCCTAATTAAGCTTAGGACTTCAGTAAGTGTTCTAATCCTTTCTTGATTAAGTTTTAGCTTAAAAGTCAAACCGTCGTAATTAACGGTTGACTTTAGTATTAATCACTAATGGTCCAGTGATTAGTCAAATCAAAGGTAGTTATAAGTTGGTAATTATGTGGGCTTTAAACCCTTAAAAGGGCATCCACTGATTCCCATCCTAACTAGGTCAATTGTCGAGTCAAAGATGATTAGAAAAAGTCAACAGAAATGTAATCTTTCGTTTAACGCATAATTAACGATGTAAAAGGCGTGTAACCTATTTTATCATTCATATAACTTGATAATAAGCATAAGAACTTGTCTAAGCTTGTTTGATTCGACAACTTTCTGTTTTGAACCGATTCGGAACCGAAAGTCGCAAAGCTTTGACTTTTGTTTTGACTTCAGTTCTGACCCGCTTTAGTATGATTTGGAAATGCCTTAGAGCTTCCTTAGGACCAGGCTACATGTTAGCGTAACCCTCTGTGGTTGGTTCATTGATTGACCCATTCGTTTACATGTTTCCGGTAATTGCTCATATGTTGACCATTATGCCCTTATTACCTTAAAACGTGATTTATGAAAATGTAAAAGTGTAGAAACCTTAGTTACTGATATATAAACTTGTATGCAAAGTTTGACATCAGTTTGAGGTGTAGATTGAGAGTTATGCTCATTAGCGTAAATTGAAGGCTTTTTGTTAATTAAACGGCGTAATTAGCGTATAGCCTACTTAAGCCTACTTTTTGATATCAAACCTATTACCCACTGATCTAATATATTATTTTGGGATTTTTAAAGATTTTTAATTAATTTTAGGCTGAGCATAACTTATAGTCATAGGCTTAATCCGGTAATTGTCGGTTTTGCCCTATCGGGCCATAAAATGAGTTTTACATATCTAAACGACTCCAAACCTTTTGCTACTGATCACATATGATAAATAAATTATTTTAAGCCTTCTGTAAATATAAAAATATCAGATTTAAGTATCGAACCCGGAAATGGCCTTTAATCGCCTTTTTAAGCGTTTTCAACGCATAGTGTGTACTTAAACTATTTTAAACATACAAGGGTTGATACCTACTGATATTTGAGAAAAATTATAATATTTTACCAGTAAGCAAAGGTTGATAAACTCAGACTTCAGTTTTGAGCTTTACGACTTATGTGAAATTACCAAAATGCCCTTCGGTGCATAGTTTGGTTATTACTGATAAATTTCATATGTATACTTTATCTTACTATTATAACTTATCAAAATAAGTATTTTCACTGATTATACCAGACCTGTAACTCGGGTAAATATTTAAACTCTTTTATAACCTTTTAAATGACCAAACTACCCCTACGAGGCATAGTTTGTGTTTAAATTCGTTTCGGGCATAATGAAAGACATTTTACTGATGTCACAACATATTTGAAGCATATTAACTTAGGAAACCTGTATATGGCTCTTACGGATACCCGTTACGCTTATTACGCGTTCGGTTCGGTTTATGTAACAAGTTTACATAAATTAACCGAAACGGGTCAAACCTTATCCTTTTTATCTCAAAATCCAGAATGTGTTTAGTTTACCCATATTATACAAGTCTTCAAACTTGTCGGGTCTAAATCACATTCTATTCCGGTCTTCGCTTAATCATGCGTTTTGAACCGTAAACCTTCCCTTAAAACTAACCGGTCTAAGTTACGACTTAAATAAGACCCGTTAGGAAATTAATAGGTTAATAAAACCTTCGTTCCAGATTGAGAGCCCCAGTAGAAGTACTTGTGCTTGCTGATTAGAATATACGGCTGAGTATAAATTGCATTGCTAGCTCAGGTAAATACTTTTAACTTATTTTCCCTTATACGGGCTTGGGATACGGTATTATAAAAATACCGCTTGGTCGGGTGTAGAAACCTTTTAATCAGAGATGATTAAATTGCATAATCCCGTTTTAATCTGTATTGATTGATAACAAATAACATTGGGGGTTAATGACCGTGTCCTGGATATCCTTGGCTCATTTTAAAAAGTGAATGGCCACGACGTAAGCACAAGGTGTAGGCAAAACACCTCCTGTTGCATATGTATAACGTATACTCACTCGTAAGGGTATCTTCTTGTGAGATTATATTTGTGGTGTGTCGATTAATCTTGTCCGGCTTGTATTGTATAATCACCGGCCCTAAATGTTGGACAACCATGTAAATCGGATACAATATTTTTATTAATAAAATTGTCCCAAGTATAAAAGATTAATTTTGCCTCTGTGCATTTTAATCCAGTTATAAAATATATTTTGTGCCTCGTACATTCAAATCAATTTTTAAACTCTTTTTCCAAAATGAGTCAGTTAATTGTATTTACCAGTGTAAACTGACGTATTTTCCAAAAGGTTAAGTGACAGGTACTATGCGTAATTGGCTGGGAGCTCAGGGCGTCATTAGGGAATCTTGCAAGTTCTAGATGCCTAAAGTCTGTTGAACAGTTTTCTTTATTGATCCGCCTGTGGATCCTTTACCTTCCGTTGTAATACTTTGACATTACTTATATTCGGAATGTAATATATTTATCTTTTGCTTCCGCTGTGCATTATTATATTGTGTTGTTTGACTATGATGATCGCAACTACGTCACGATACTCCCCACCGGGCCCACCGGTGACACGTGGAAATCGGGGTGTGACAGGTTGGCATCAGAGCCAACATTGAGTGAATTAAACACTAGCCCTTAGTGTTTAATCTCAATGACACAGTAGCACATTCCTTGACCTTCTGAGTCTAGACTTAACTTAGGAATATTCTCAATCCTAATCTGGAAATTTTACTTCCAAAAATTTTTATTGAATACGTCGCCAAGCGAAGAAGCCGTAATAGGAGTCCTCCACACCCGGAGCCTAGAAATGCTGAGCTTCGTACCGCGGCTAGAATGAAACGAGCATCCAAGGAGAAAGCATTCAGAAATAACTTGAAAAAAAAAACCTCCTTTTGCTGAAGATCGTTTCCTTAATAGTCCTCATAAGGACATATTTATCTTTCAGTCCCTTCGAGGACACATTATTCCTTTCAAAGACCTGCTTAGGGCAACTCTGTACTTTTATTTTCATATAATGGATTGATTAAACTAAGTTTTCATTCTAAACATGAAATATGAAATAAATGGAAAATAACATCCCTTAGAAGGGAATTGCCTACGGGCTATGATTAATGTCCTCTGAGACTAAAGACAGGGGTAGCCTACAACTCCCTGTCGAGAAAAATAATGAATTTTGATTCACCCCTAAGATTCGATCCCAAACAATCATGGCTTATAACTTAAACTTGTCCACGTGACCAAGCCTTTTGTGCTATTACTAACTTATAAATTTGCCTCGATCCCAAACGATCATGGCTTATAAATTAAACTTGTCTACGCAACTAGGCCATTTGTGCTATTATTAACTTATAAATTAGGATTTATGATAAAAATCCTGAATAAAATAAATATCCTTTCTTCACTGCCAGTAGGCATTTTAAAAAAAAGAATCTTAAAGGTGAAACCGAGCCTACGCGGCCAAGATGGTGAAACCTACCCAAGGGATTCAGATCCTTGTTAACACCTAAGAACGTGTTAGCACTCCTGACAAATGTGATTCGATAAAATCACAACAGTCATCCTTATATTGGATTCTTCCAATTTTCTTATCTAGCCTAGTGATTTAGAAATCATGGCTTGTGTCATCCTATAAGATGATCATATTATAAACATCCGGTAGTGATGAAGTGCCTACGGGCTAAACTTGTTGTCCGATAAGACAACGACAGTGGTGGTCTTTGACCTCCTGTCTAAAAATGTTGGACCAGGTCCAAGCATAATAGTCGGTAGGATCCATACGATCTCGACTAATAGCATCTGAGAAGATGATCATATTATAACCATCCCTCAGAAGGGAAATGCCAACGGGCTATATCTATTGTCCTAAAAGACAAAAGACAATTGAAGTCTACAACTCCCTGTCAAGAGAAGGTAATGAACTTGATTCAAACCTTAATGCCTCGATTCTATGAAATCATGGCTTATAAAATTTAGAACTGTCCTTGTGACTAGGCCTTTTGCGCCACTTTAAATATCCTTGATGTTTTATTGTAGGATCGTGAAACGACCTAACGAGTCGATCAGAAGAGTGCTCAGACCGAATCAGAGGCGGAATTCATTGATTCGGTCTTCGTTTAGCTTGTATTCACTATTAAATGTCTTGTTTATTGATCTTGAACACTTTACAGTACAGAGACACTTCGACAGCACTTCGGCGTCGGAAATCAGAATATTACAAATGAGAAAGTTTGAAGGGTATTTATAGGACAAGACCCTCTAGTTTGAAAGTGGCATGTGAAGGGACCCTCTAGTTTGAAGGTGACACAGCCTGCTTCAAACTAGACCCTCTTCAAACTAGACCTCTTCAAACTAAACCCTTCAAACTAGCAGGACACTTTCAAACTTTCAGTCCAAGACTCGATATAAGACGAAGTCGACAGATGTAATGCACCAACAGACTCCCCCTCAGATGTTGACGAGTCTTAAGTGTCGAGTCTTCGCATCTTCAGTCTTTATCAGTCTCTTCTCTTTCTTAGCATATACCAGGATCTTCTCTTTGGTTTTAACCTCGTCAGACTCCCCCTCTCATCATGATGGGATCGCTGTCTGGAATTTGCTATCACCTTGAGATCAATTCCTGGCTTTATCTCTGATAAGCTCATTTCCTGCACACATTTTCTCAACAAAACATAAGTTTTTACTTAAAACAATAAGAAAAACTTACTAATAATAGTTACATCAAGTTCAAATTAATGATCTCGATTAACTAATCAAACTTTTCTTTCTCAAATCAGATTTCTTCTGATAAACACACACTCCCAACCCTGTTCATCATGTTCAACACTTGAAATTTTGAAAATCAGCTTTTCATCATCAGTTGTCGAAAATCTTTTTGTATTTTTCAAAATTTATGCTAAAACACACTAAAATCTTTTTTGGGTTTTTGTTAACAAAGGAATGCAGTAAAGAAATATTTACAGACAATATTTTTGTGAGCTTGTGTAAGAGGATCATATCAGTTTTTGTGACCAATCACTAGCACCGTTAAGCTTTACACATTAGAAAACGAGATTTTGAAAGAAAAGGAAAAAGAATTTGAAAATGAAAAATTGAAATTTGAAAAAGATTTTCAAAGTCAAATGAAGATTTTAGAAGATGAGAAATCTGCTATTTTTAAAAATAATCTTGAAAAACAAATTGAAATAAATTCTCATCTTCAGAAAATCATTCGACTTGAAAATGAAGCTGAAAAAGTTCGCATTAAAATCAAAGAGCTTGAAGACCTTGTAGGATCGTGAAACGACCTAACGAGTCGATCAGAAGAGTGCTCAGACCGAATCAGAGGCGGAATTCATTGATTCGGTCTTCGTTTAGCTTGTATTCACTATTAATTGTCTCGTTTATTAATCTCTGAACGTTTACAAGACTGGAGACACCTCGACAGCACCTCGGCGTCGGAAATCAGAAGTTACAAATGAGAAAGTTTGAAGGCTATTTATAGACTAGGACCCTCTAGTTTGAAAGTGGCATGTGAATGGACCCTCTAGTTTGAAGGTGACACAGCCTGCTTCAAACTAGACCCTCTTCAAACTAGACGCCGTTCAAACTAGACCCTACTCAAACTAGCAGGACACTCTCAAACTAGACCTCTTCAAACTAGCAAGCTTCAAACTAGCAGCCATGTTCAAACTTTTGTCTTCAAACTTTTGTCCTCAAACTTTTGTCCGAGACTCGATATAAGACGAAGTCGACAGATGTATGCACCAACAGACTCCCCCTCAGATGTTGACGAGTCTTAAATGTCGAGTCTTCGCATCTTCAGTCTTTATCAGTCTCTTCTCTTTCTTAGCATATACCAGGATCTTCTCTTTGGCTTTAACCTCGTCAGACTCCCCCTCTCATCATGATGGGATCGCTGTCTGGAATTTGCTATCACCTTGAGATCAATTCCTGGCTTTATCTCTGATAAGCTCATTTCCTGCACACATTTTCTCAACAAAACATAAGTTTTTACTTAAAACAATAAGAAAAACTTACTAATAATAGTTACATCAAGTTCAAATTAATAATCTCGATTAACTAATCAAACTTTTCTTTCTCAAATCAGATTTCTTCTGATAAACACACACTCCCAACCCTGTTCATCATGTTCAACACTTGAAATTTTGAAAATCAGCTTTTCATCATCAGTTGTCGAAAATCTTTTTGTATTTTTCAAAATTTATGCTAAAACACACTAAAATCTTTTTTGGGTTTTTGTTAACAAAGGAATGCAGTAAAGAAATATTTACAGACAATATTTTTGTGAGCTTGTGTAAGAGGATCATATCAGTTTTTGTGACCAATCACTAGCACCGTTAAGCTTTAAACATTTTCAGTTCTAAACGATTCACGTTGATTGACGATATTGTTGTCCACTTAAACTCAATCTAAAAACTTTCAATCTGCTTACCGATACTTTAAGATATATTAAGATAGCACTAAGTTCTTATGAACCCCATGATCTCAGCATATCCCCTCATCATGCAATACACTGACTCAAGCAATGCCTTTAAACTTTTATCAACTGTGATTTGTGCGAAAACAAAGCAGAATGTTTAAACATTAACAATCAGGTCGATACTTCCGTATACGCAGAGAAAGTCCAATGTTTAAACAAAATAAGAAAATAAAAATAAGTTGAAGTTGTTTAGGCTTTAACCACCAGGTCGATACTCCCGTATACGCAGAGGAGGTCCAAAGCTTAAACGAAACACCAAAGAAAATAAAGCAGAACGTTTAGGCAACAACATCCAGGTCGATACTCACGTATACGCAGAGGATGTCCGATGCTTAAACAAAATAAAGAAATAAAACAAGTTTAAATCTTTGCAAAATAAAATGCACAATCACAGCGACTTTTTAGCAAAGTTGTGAAAGTTCACAAACTTAACCAGTTTTATGTCTTTCGACAATCAGCGATTACTGAGTAGGTACACAATCAAGAAGGACAAAACTAAGTACTATGCTTTTGACCATGTTTCCCACTAGAACTAGGCTTTTTCATTTTAGGTTTGTATCGTTATCGCAAATCTACTAGTCTAGCTGAGCCTATCGTCACATCTTTAGTGAGACCGTTTATCACTTTTAGACTTTACATATCTTTAGCATGCTGTGATAGTCCAACTGATCTACCATCATTTCCTCTTTTATGCAACAAAACTCATTTTTTCATTTTTAATGTTTTTGAGATTTTCAAATTTTCAAATTTTTTTTAAATTTTTACTCCCCCTAAAATCAAAATATGTCTCAATTTTGATTTTCTGGGAAAATTTGAAAACAAGCCGTACAAGAAACGTGACAACATGATGAGAATTACTTCAATTCTCCATTCACTTGGCTTGAACAATCAGAACTCCCCCTCACAACAAAACATTTTCCCATAGTGATTTCAAAACACTTAAGTTTGTTTTAATCAAAATGGTTTTTCCGAAAAATAAGTTTTGTGTGTCTTTTCACTAATTCGGGGTTTCACATCATTATTGTTCTTTTCAACCACTTGTAAAGATTTAACATTTTTAAGATCAATCCACAAACATCACTTGTAGAAAATCAAGTACAACTTAATGTCCTTGATTTACCACTTGTAAGTCGAAATATCACATTCGTGAATTTCTCAAGAAATGTGCCGATTCCTGTTCCACACTTACCAACCTGGGAACTCCGGCAAGTCAGGTTTTTCATTTAAACCGATTCACCCAAGCCTGACGGTCCTTGGGTGATTTCGAATTCTTGTTCAACAATGGTGGAAAATTTGCATCATCCATTGTTAAACCTGAATTCTCCATTTTTACCTCAACCAATGGCTCCTCTGGCTTTGATGAACCAGAATCATTGCCTGCACATGGCTTGTCTGACTTTGAACTGTCAGATTCATTGCCTGATGGTGGCTTGTCTGACTTTGACACATCAGATTCATCGCCGTCTACTTTCTTCTTCTTCTTTCTCTCTTCTGTCCTCAAATTTGTATCTGATGAACTCGTCTTGCTTGACTTTGCAGTCGAGGAAAGCGATTCATCAGAACTCTTATTTTTACCAACAGATGAACCCGAGGACAATATCTTTTCCAGATACTCTCTCGCCTTTTTCCTCTTCTTTCTCAGTCTGTCTTTTTGCCCTTGAGAAAGCTTCACTTTCATTTCCTGAACTTTAGGTTCTTGAACCTTTTGTTCTTTGGGCTTTGCTTCGACTTTGACTGGTTTCTTCTTTGCCATTTTCTGAGATTCAGCCCTCGATCTTCCCTTTGATCTCATTGGGCAATCCCTGGCAATGTGACCTCTGATTTGGCAATTATAGCATCTTCTCGTCTCATAACTCCAATTCTGGCAGTTAACAGCAATGTGTCCTCGAACACCACAAGTATAACACACTCTGTTATCATACCAATCACCACTATCACACCAAACACTCAGATCATAGCATTGTCTGGCTTTGTGGTGATCATCATCCTTCCTGAAAGCTGGATTTGACTTTGAAGCACTGTGGTCAAACCTGCACCACTTATTACCAACAATTTTTGAGTTTTGATTTTCTAATTTTTGTGGTTTTTTATCTCGATTGGATGATTGAACTGATGAACTTTTATTTTCTTTTTGAAAATTTTCTGGCTTTTTATCATTTTGTTTTTGTTCCACATTCTTCTTTACAGGTTTTTGCGTTGAGCATTCACCTTTCTCAGTAGAATGTAAAACAGTTTCTTTAAACATTTCATTTAATTTCAAAAATATTTTTCTTTTCTCAATTTCATCATCAGTTTTCTCATCACAATCTTCAACTTTGACTTGACCAAAGTTTGTGACATTGTCACTTATTGGAACGGAATTGATCGGTTTTGGACATGGATAATCTGGTGTTGATGACGAAGTCTCAAAACCTTTCAATTTCTCTTCAAGCTCATCTATTTTGTTTCTTGAATTCTCAGCTTCGTTTTCAAGTTGAGAGATTCTTTCAAGATGAGACTTAATTGATTTTTCATTCTCATTCTTCATGTTTTCAAGAACAGACTTTTCATTTTCCAAAACATTTATCTGTTCTTGAAATTTTGTCTCATTTGCTTTCAGATTTTTGTTCTCAAGCTTTATCCAGAAATCTTCATTTTCTAAATTCGACTCCTTTTCTTCTAACTCTTTGATTTTCTTTCGAGCACATTCACATTCTTTTTCAAGTTTGATAATTTTCTGAAGATGGGAATTTATCATTTTTTGCTTTTCGATGTTGTTTTTGCTAAACACATCTCTCCCATCTTCAAGAATTTTGATTTGATTTTGAAAAGCTTTTTCAATTCTTGATTTTTCAATTTCAAAACTTTTAATCTTTTCTTCAAAAACATTTGTTTTTTCTTTCAATTTCTGATTTTCCAATGTCAAACTGTTCAATTTACTTAACAGTTTGTCATTTTCAGAGTTCAGCTTTACACATGTTTCTTTCAAACCAAGAATCTGTTTATCATCAGCTTGCTTCTTATCATTTAGCTCTTTGACTTCCAAAATCAAACTTTCCGCATCTTTCACGAGTTTGTCATTTTTCGTCTTTAAGCTGTCACATGTAAAACACACTGATGCAGAATTTGAAGATTCATTCTTTACAGATTCTTCCTTCTTTGACATTTCCTTTATCTCTGTTTTGTATGTTCCTGCACAAAAAATTTTAACGAAATCAAGAGGATTCAGATTCTCATCAATATAACAACCCCTTTTCATATCGTATGTCAGATTACTTTTTGCAGCAAGACATACATTAACTCTTCTTTTCATTTCAAGAATCACATCTAAGCCCATATCTGCCAAATGATTTTCTAAAACCTTTATCATTTCTTTCCTTTTCTTTCCGTTTTCAAATTCATGAGTTTTAAGTATGCTGATGAATCTTTTTAGATGTAATTTTGAAAAATTTGAATCCTTTCTTAAATTTTTCAAAAATTCACTCCATTCAATAGGTAATGCATCAGCAAACTTTTCTATCTTTTCAGTATCCGATAAAACGATCTCATGATTTTTTAAGTAACCAAGTAAGACTCCATATCGGTTCTCTAATTCTTCCAATTTTTCATTTTTCAAACAGACAAAATATTTAAACCTTTTAACCCAAACATCCTTTTTCACATTTCTATAACTATCGTCCAAATACCCCATATACCAATCATTTAATCTTTCAAGATCATGATTTTCCATCTCATCAAACATCATTTCCATAAATCACAAACACAACCTGTTCCAACACCTTGTTCAAACGGTATGTCACTTTCAAACTAGAACCACTTTCAAACAAAAGCCAGTTTCAAACTTGAAGCCAATTTCAAACTTGAAGCCAATTTCAAACGGTAGGGTGCTAATTTCAAACTGGAAGCCAATTTCAAACTTGAAGCCAGTTTCAAACGGGTGACACTTTCAAACTGGAGGTGTATCCTTCAAACTAGAGGTCCACTTCAAACTAGAGGTTCAAACAGGACCCCCTTTTCAAACTTTCAGGTGGCAGTTTCAAACAATAGGGTCAATTTCAAACAATAGGATGGCAGTTTCAAACTGTCAGGTGCAGTTTCAAACAATAGGGTCAATTTCAAACAATAGGGCAGAGCTCGTTCAAACGGTCACCAGTTATCAAGCCATTTTTATCAGTTTTACTTCGAATTTTAAGCTGAAACTTTCAAGGGTTTGTTAAAACACAATTACGCACACATTGTGAAAGTTTTAGCCGATTTTAACCGTGAAAAGTATTAATTTTTGTGAAAGAAGATGTAGAAAATCAGAATTTGCTAGCGAAAACGAGCTAAACGGTAAGAACTCTTCCCCCTAAGCTCTGATACCACTTGTAGGATCGTGAAACGACCTAACGAGTCGATCAGAAGAGTGCTCAGACCGAATCAGAGGCGAAATTCATTGATTCGGTCTTCGTTTAGCTTGTATTCACTATTAATTGTCTCGTTTATTAATCTCTGAACGTTTACAAGACTGGAGACACCTCGACAGCACCTCGGCGTCGGAAATCAGAAGTTACAAATGAGAAAGTTTGAAGGCTATTTATAGACTAGGACCCTCTAGTTTGAAAGTGGCATGTGAATGGACCCTCTAGTTTGAAGGTGACACAGCCTGCTTCAAACTAGACCCTCTTCAAACTAGACGCCGTTCAAACTAGACCCTACTCAAACTAGCAGGACACTCTCAAACTAGACCTCTTCAAACTAGCAAGCTTCAAACTAGCAGCCATGTTCAAACTTTTGTCTTCAAACTTTTGTCCTCAAACTTTTGTCCGAGACTCGATATAAGACGAAGTCGACAGATGTATGCACCAACATTTATAACTAGGATAAATTATCATGGAAATTACTAATTAAATATAACTAACAAGTTAACCAATATGGTTTATATTACCATGGTTGATGAATAGTCAAAGATGATGATTCCATAAAAACCTCTGAATAAATCATTGTTGATATTTATGTAG
The DNA here is from genome assembly GCA_030545235.1 of Helianthus tuberosus. Classification (NCBI taxonomy): domain Eukaryota; kingdom Viridiplantae; phylum Streptophyta; class Magnoliopsida; order Asterales; family Asteraceae; genus Helianthus; species Helianthus tuberosus. Next base: position 13,237,885 of record CM060381.1, read on the forward strand.
TAATCAAGCTACATGGCTGGATTAGATGAAGTTAACAGCCACATGAAGGAGAACAATGATACTACCAGAATTAATGTAACTGGAGCAGAACTGCAGGCAATAATAGATTATGCTGTTACTCGAGCTCTTGATCGACAGTATGACGAATCAAATGATACCCACTCTAAGACTCTATCTGTGGCTCGTAGTAAGCCCCCTCCTAAAATACATGAGTCAAGGGAGGACGATGTTCATGACTTGTCAAATCAAAGGAGTATTCCGTCTAGACAAGTTGTGTTTCATCAAGAGGCATCAGTTAAGACCTGTTCATATAAATATTTTGTCTCCTGCAAGCCCAGAGACTTTACAGGAGAAAATGGGGCCATCGATTGCATGACATGGCTCGATGAGATGGACGCTGTTGTTGACATCAGTGGTTGTGCGGAGCAAGATGTTGTGAAATTTGTTTCACAATCATTCAAAGGAGAAGCATTGGCATGGTGGAGATCATTGCTCCAAGCCACGGGAAAAGTTCTACTCTACAACTTATCTTGGGATCAATTTGTTGCATTAGTCAAAGAAAACTATTGCCCCCAGCATGAGGTAGAAAATATAGAATCAGACTTCTTGACTCTAGTCATGGAGGATTTGGATTGTCAGGCGTATGTGACAAGTTTCAACACTATGTCCCGCCTAGTTCCTTATTTAGTCACCCCTGAACCTAAACGCATCGCGCGTTTCATTGGAGGCCTAGCACCAGAAATAAAAGGAAGTGTTAAAGCATCTAGGCCAACCACATATAGGTCCGCGGTGGACTTATCCTTATCTCTCACCTTAGATGCAATCAGAATTAAGTCGGTTAAGGCTTCTGGCGAGGGAAGAAGAGAAAGAGAGGAGGAAAACTCTCATCGATATAACAAGAAGAAGAAGGGAAATTCTGAGCGCGGGAAGGATTCCGAGTTTAGGAAGAACTCGAGTCAGTCTGATAACAGACCCAAATGCAGTAACTGCAAAAAGCAACATTTTGGAAAATGTACAATCGACCCACGTGCTAAATTGTGTGGAATTTGCAAGACCAAGGGTCACAAAACCTTAGATTGCAAGGGGTTAAAGAACGCCACATGTTACAATTGTAACGAGGAATGGCACATCAAAACCAACTGCCCGGAGCTTATAAAGAAGCCGGGAAAGGCCAGGAAAATAAACGCATGAGTCTTCCGGATGAACGCCAGGAAATGGTGCAGAAGGATAACTATATAACAGGTACCTTTCCTTATCAAGCAGTTTATGCAGAAATTTACTTGATACTGGCACATATGATTCAGTATTGAACAATAACTATAGGGAACTGTTGTCTCCGCCTGATTAGGACTTCGGTCATTTAATACGAGGTAGAAATTGGCCGATGATACTTTACTAAATGCTCCAACAAACCTTAGATGGATATTTTATATCTAATAGGAATCACTCTTTTCTGATATTCCTATGGCAAGCTTTCAAGCTACCTAAATTCTTTAATATAATAAAGACAGATGTGACGTTTTGATCCTCTGTCAGAAAAGTGATGGACTAGGTCCAAATCTTTAATGCCATTGATGGTCTTTTACGACCTAGGCTAAGTAATATTAATATATTTTAAATAACGTTCATTAAGAATGTTAGTGCTATAATAGTCTGTATAGGTTATTGACACCATGGTTAGTATATATTAAGGCCATCAGAGTGAAAAATAGCAGTTGTTGGATTTCAACTAAGAAATTGTTTTATTGGTATTAGGAACCAATATCGAGTATGGCAAACTCGGATAAGACAACAGTCAATCGCGCCATTGATGACGCGACGCATGCTAATGATGCTGAAATTGTAAACCTTAGAATTTCCAAAGATGTCCTTCAAACTATGATAGACGCAGCCGTTGGAAAAGCTGTGAAGAAGGCTGTGAAAAAGTTAAAGGAGCCCCATGCTGCTCGGTCTAAATTTTATCTAGGACCACATTTCCTTACTCTTAAGGAGGATCTCGTTCATGCCTCTGATGCAAAGGATGAACTAAAAAGGAAAAGGGAGGTAGATAACTCCCAGAGTTCTAAGAAAAAGAACAAACAAAAGTCCGACCAGAAACCAGTATGTGAGACCTGCAAGAAGCGCCATTATGGGAAATGCAGGTTCGAACCAAAATCCAAATCGCAGCCCAGGGCTTGTGGGATCTGCAAGTCTAAGGGACACAAAACGTTGGACTGTAAGGACATGAAGAAAGCAGTCTGTTTCGGCTGTAATGAGAAAGGCCACATCAAGACTACGTGCCCTAAATCTGTCAAAGGAAATGCGGCGGAGGAAGTAAAGCCTAAAATTGAAAGCGCCTAAAATGCCTGAGCTAGTCCATAAATAATGGCATCAGGTACATTACTTGGCATTTTATCAGTAATTTAAATACTAAGAGTTTTTATTTTGGTTCGAATACCAGTAAATCCTTCATAAACTATAAGTATAACAAGTTAAAAAAAATGGTGGAACCGGCCGTCCCTGGAATCGAACCTGGGTCTAGGCCACACCCTTTCGCGCGCCTAGCCAACCGAGCTAGGTGCCTAGTTTGTGAATATTTCCATTCTGATTAAATATAAGCACATATAGTTGATATCTCTTTAATCTCTATCGATTTCGAATACCAAATGGTATGACAAAAGCGCTATATGAGCATTGGTGTATCTTAATAAGTTCCATAGATTGCTTCCATGCCTGATCAGTATGGAGGTTTAATGCATGGAACCACAAAGATATCCCAATGATCATATGGCACTAAAGTCAACTAATGGTACCCAAAGAAGATATCCAGAATGGAATTGTCCAAATAAATATTCCCTGGTAAAGAAATATGTGGACTCATAACATAAATGTGTCACTTATTAGACACAAGTGTTGATGAGTGAACTGGAGCCTGAGATATGGAAATCTCAGTAATCTCCTTGTATCTTGATTGTCTTCTCCTAACACTACCCTGTTTACCTCCCGAGAGGCAGTAGCGTTAAGAATTATATTCCATTTAGGGCTGCATTATTATGAAATCTCCAAGACAACTAGTACCATTGTTGGCAGAATCGAAAACCCTGGTTAAGTAAGTTTTAAGACATAGATTCATAAAGCCAAACTCAATATCCTGAGAATTCGGTATAGTAAACTGTGAAAGACGGTTCATTATGCTAAGGCATTGTTTACCGCAACCTTGATTAGGCGACGATTAAGAATCGCCATCAGCTGCCCAGGATCGTCGATTTGCTCGACTAACTGTAAAGATTTGCTATTTCTTAAGATTAATTTTGAACAATGGTTGGAATAACCATCTCATCTTAAGATAAGTTTTTCTATAATAGCTGTTATATAAGTATCAAGGCTACCCCTTTGGAGACCTTGTATAAATGGCATGTTGAACGTTTATTATTAGAACAATAGATTGGTAAGTTCAATTATCAGGATCTGAAAGTTGCAGTGGAAACAACAAATCAGATCACACAAATCCCTAATTATCTGTAAGATGCCGATATTTGGCAGAAAAATCAAGGATTAATGAAAATAACAAACCTCCTAAATTCTTGTTAAGAAATAAGGTTCAACAATAGATATCACCCTGGAAGGGTGTGCTAAATTGTTAAAGTTTTCAGGCTAGTTAAGCTCTGAATATAAAGAATCATTCGAAGGAAATCGAATGTATCAAGATTAAGTAGCCTTTAAGCTAAAACCGATTTAAAGAGCTTGGCGGAGCTCGCAATACATTGCACACTAATGATTTCGCGACGTGTTTCGCCAATAAGTCAAGAAGCATTATCACATAATGATATGCAGATTTATAATATGATGAGCAACCTGTGTCGATTAAGGACCGATAGGATTAGAAGCTCCAAAAAGATACATGTACCTATTAAAAAGGTCAATTGTAGTGCCTTAGAGGCTCAAAGGTACTGGGGGAAGATTAAGCCCAATTTAAGGCAGAAAATACTTCCTTTACTTTAACAAATCTCGAGGTTGAGATTTCTTTTAAGGGGGTGAGGATGTAACACCCCGAAAATTCACGTCCTATAATGTGTTGACACGTGTCATAAAGTTTGAACGTGTGAAAGAATGTTACAAAAGGACTAAAGTTGACAAACATGGAAAGTATGTAATTTTACGGGCTCTAAATGTCAACAGTGAATAAATATACTTCATAATAACCCTACATGATGTTTATAACATCAAACGAATAAATCATGGATCATACGAAACAAAAAGTGAGAGATTACAAACTACAGGGGTTAAATGTGTCAACATGTTTAAAGATATACCTCTGAGTGACCTTTTGACAAACCCGAAGCTTTGTAAATGTTAATTATGCTCACTAGAATGCGCGATATAAATTTCATAAAGTTTCGTTATCGTATGAGGAAGTTGTGATCAAATTCGTGTGCAAGGGGTTAAAGCGTTAATGTTGAAAGTTATGACTTTCCGGGTTAACCGGAAGTGTCCAGGGACTTGGCAAAGTGGGTATAAGTCCTAAAGTCCTTAAGGGTATATAATAAAGGGGTCAAAATGCAATTAGAAGCTTAGTTGCCCTTTCAAATAGGCCAAGAGACAAGATTTGGAAAATAGAAAATTGAATTTCTGATTTTGAGGCTGAGGCGGCCCGCTTCAACATCAATGAAGCCTCAGGCGGGCCGCGTGAGGCGCCCAGAACCAGAAAAAAACGACCAGCGGCCTGTATACGTGGAATTTTGACTTTGAACCGATCTTTATGCATTATGGGCGACCCCTAGGCACCCCCTAAGCATCTAGGACACATGTGGGAAGGTTGTGGTGTGTGCTAGACCTTGTTGTCAACACTTTGTGGTGATTGGATTGACTATAAAAGGCCACAAGTGTTCATCTCATTCCACACACCTTCATTCTGCAATTGGGGAGCCTTCTGGAGCTTCAAAGCAGACCCAAGTCCTTCCTAATTAAGCTTAGGACTTTAGTAAGTGTTCTAATCCTTTCTTGATTAAGTTTTAGCTTAAAAGTCAAACCGTCGTAATTAACGGTTGACTTTAGGATTAATCACTAATGGTCCAGTGATTAGTCAAATCAAAGGTAGTTATAAGTTGGTAATTATGTGGGCTTTAAACCCTTAAAAGGGCATCCACTGATTCCCATCCTAACTAGGTCAATTGTCGAGTCAAAGATGATTAGAAAAAGTCAACAGAAATGTAATCTTTCGTTTAACGCATAATTAACGATGTAAAAGACGTGTAACCTATTTTATCATTCATATAACTTGATAATAAGCATAAGAACTTGTCTAAGCTTGTTTGATTCGACAACTTTCTGTTTTGAACCGATTCGGAACCGAAAGTCGCAAAGCTTTGACTTTTGTTTTGACTTCAGTTCTGACCCGCTTTAGTATGATTTGGAAATGCCTTAGAGCTTCCTTAGGACCAGGCTACATGTTAGCGTAACCCTCTGTGGTTGGTTCATTGATTGACCCATTCGTTTACATGTTTCCGTTAATTGCTCATATGTTGACCATTATGCCCTTATTACCTTAAAACGTGATTTATGAAAATTTAAAAGTGTAGAAACCTTAGTTACTGATATATAAACTTGTATGCAAAGTTTGACATCAGTTTGAGGTGTAGATTGAGAGTTATGCTCATTAGCGTAAATTGAAGGCTTTATGTTAATTAAACGGCGTAATTAGCGTATAGCCTAGTTAAGCCTACTTTTTGATATCAAACCTATTACCCACTGATCTAATATATTATTTTGGGATTTTTAAAGATTTTTAATTAATTTTAGGCTGAGCATAACTTATAGTCGTAGGCTTAATCCGGTAATTGTCGGTTTTGCCCTTACGGGCCATAAAATGAGTTTTACATATCTAAACGACCCCAAACCTTTTGCTACTGATCACATATGATAAATAAATTATTTTAAGCCTTCTATAAATATAAAAATATCAGATTTAAGTGTCGAACCCGGAAATGGCCTTTAATCGCCTTTTTAAGCGTTTTCAACGCATAGTATGTACTTAAACTATTTTAAACATACAAGGGTTGATACCTACTGATATTTGAGAAAAATTATAATATTTTAACAGTAAGCAAAGGTTGATAAACTCAGACTTCAGTTTTGAGCTTTACGACTTATGTGAAATTACCAAAATGCCCTTCGGTGCATAGTTTGGTTATAACTGATAAATTTCATATGTATACTTTATCTTACTATTATAAATTATCAAAATAAGTATTTTCACTGATTATACCAGACCTGTAACTCAGGTAAATACTTAAACTCTTTTATAACCTTTTAAATGACCAAACTACCCCTACGAGGCATAGTTTGTGTTTAAATTCGTTTCGGGCATAATGAAAGACATTTTACTGATGTCACAACATATTTGAAGCATATTAACTTAGGAAACCTGTATATGGCTCTTACGGATACCCGTTACGCTTATTACGCGTTCGGTTCAGTTTATGTAACAAGTTTACATAAATTAACCGAAACGGGTCAAACCTTATCCTTTTTATCTCAAAATCCAGAATGTGTTTAGTTTACCCATATTATACAAGTCTTCAAACTTGTCGGGTCTAAATCACATTCTATTCCGGTCTTCGCTTAATCATGCGTTTTGAACCGTAAACCTTTCCTTAAAACTAACCGGTCTAAGTTACGACTTAAATAAGACCCGTTAGGAAATTAATAGGTTAATAAAACCTTCGTTCCAGATTGAGAGCCCCAGTAGAAGTACTTGTGCTTGCTGATTAGAATATACGACTGAGTATAAATTGCATTGCTAGCTCAGGTAAATACTTTTAACTTATTTTCCCTTATACGGGCTTGGGATACGGTATTATAAAAATACCGCTTGGTCGGGTGTAGAAACCTTTTAATCAGAGATGATTAAATTGCATAATCCCGTTTTAATCTGTATTGATTGATAACAAATAACATTGGGGGTTAATGACCGTGTCCTGGATATCCTTGGCTCATTTTAAAAAGTGAATGGCCACGACGTAAGCACAAGGTGTAGGCAAAACACCTCCTGTTGCATAAGTATAACGTATACTCACTCGTAAGGGTATCTTCTTGTGAGATTATATTTGTGGTGTGTCGATTAATCTTGTCCGGCTTGTATTGTATAATCACCGGCCCTAAATGTTGGACAACCATGTAAATCAGATACAAGATTTTTATTAATAAAATTGTCCCAAGTATAAAAGATTAATTTTGCCTCTGTGCATTTTAATCCAGTTATAAAAGATATTTTGTGCCTCGTGCATTCAAATCAATTTTTAAACTCTTTTTCCAAAATGAGTCAGTTAATTGTATTTACCAGTGTAAACTGACGTATTTTCCAAAAGATTAAGTGACAGGTACTATGCGTAATTGGCTGGGAGCTCAGGGCGTCATTAGGGAATCTTGCAAGTTCTAGATGCCTAAAGTCTGTTGAACAGTTTTCTTTATTGATCCGCCTGTGGATCCTTTACCTTCCGTTGTAATACTTTGACATTACTTATATTCGGAATGTAATATATTTATCTTTTGCTTCCGCTGTGCATTATTATATTGTGTTGTTTGACTATGATGATCGCAACTACGTCACGATACTCCCCACCGGGCCCACCGGTGACACGTGGAAATCGGGTGGTGACAGCCAGCACGCCCTCAGCGCCTACCCCTCACGGTTTTAAAACGCGTCATGATGATGAAGGTATCAAGCCCCTTATAAGGAAACTTTCGTTCCCCTTTACAACCAATGTGGGATGTCACAAAGGTAGGGTTTGAGGAAAGTAAGATGTAGACAGCCTTACCTCTACCCGGTAGGAATAGAGAGGCTGCTTCTAGTGAGACCCTCGGCTCGATAGTAGTTTTGCATCAAGCCTTGGACATAACACACATAACACTCAGCAATTAAGACAAATGCCGATTAATATCATAATTGTACAATATGTGTTTTCAAAGTAGCTAAAAGAAAACAAAAATAACCTGTCCAAATTGAATTTCAAGGAGGATAGAAGATGAACTTGCACATCTTCAAGGAGCTTATAATTCTTTCCTATGATAGAGTTCTTTCCTAAACACCCTTCAAATCTGTTATGTTCCTTTCACCCTACACATTTATAAAATATGTCACACTAAATAAATATATTTAAAGATTAATAGTATACAAAACAGTTACATATTTGGAAAAGGTTTATTTTATTTTTGTCAAACAAAAAAACTTACAAATTGATTGTGTCATACTATAAAGTACTACTTTGAAAGAGCTACATACAAAATAATTACATTTCAAGTGCCATCACATAAAACAATTTAATATAATGTTAATGGAAATAGCATTCTCTTGAAAGTAATATAAATGTCATTTTGTTAGGGCAGGTTATAAATCACAGTTCCATATATCTAATGAAAAAATTATCATTTGAATACAAAAGCAACATAGTTTTGATTAATTCAATAAGATGTGTTTGTAAACATGTTAGGATAGGGCTCGTGAGGTACTACAGAAATAATTTATGAGAAGTATATGACTGACCCCTTAGAGGGGAGGTCCACTTTACGCCCGGCGGACATCCTTGTGTTTGGATGGGAAGGGGGAAACACACTTGTGTAGATCTAATTGGAGTCTCCCCCTTGTCGGGCTCAAGGACAAGGGCTTTGTTGTAGGGCAAGCGGTGCTCAATGCAGAGGCGAGCAAAGTGGCAAAACATGAGAAAGCCTGCCGGGAGAATCAACATGTGTTTGTCCCGTTTGCGTTTGATACCTTTGGTGGTCTCGCTCCTGACGCTGTGCGACTCTTGAATCGGGTTCAAAAAGTCGTTAATAGTAATTCTTCGTCGCTAAAGGTTTCAAACTTCGTATTTAGTAGAATTGGTTTTTCGATTCAAAAGGGGGTGGCGGCGCAACTTGTTGCCCGACTACCTGCCATTGCTTTGTAATTGTCCTTTTTCGTGTGGAATGAAATTTAACTATAAAAAAAAAAAATTATGTACAAACTTCCTCATAAGCTATATTCTAAATATAAAATAAGATGTTCAGATTTTCTCAATAGCTGTTTGTAGAGTATTTCATTTCAAATACGAAATTATAGAGAAAGAAGTACACAAAAATGCTGAAGAATTCTACAACTCCTATGTTATTAATCAGTAAAAGAATACCTTAAAAACACAGTTATCGAATGCTTTTTTGGCTATCATAGTAATTCGACAGTTATCATTTTTATTATATTCTACTTCCAGTGGTTTAATAACAATGATAACTATCGAATTACGAGTTAGGTTGTTACCTTGAATCTGGATTAACTTGCAATCGATCCGTACCGGTTACTACTATGTAAACCGTGGCCCTTGTTTCAGCCGGAATTCGTTTGGTAGAAGCTGGCGAATTAAGGTGGCTATTGATTTCCCTTTCAAGAAGATTAATTTCATCAAAATCAAAGTCTTCTTTTAGATTAATTTCATCAAAATCACACAGACGAACCTTTCGAGTTGACCAATTTGGCTGTAAATCTGAAAGGTTAAAAAGAAGAAGAACAATTAGGGCTTCATACACGCTTTATCTTCGTTATTGAAGATGAACCGAACGACATAGCCTCTAAATGAAGATGCGATGCAAATTGAAAAAACAAACTGAAAGGATCTATTGATGTGGGAGGAAGATGGTTTAGCGTTGGGGTGATTGGAAAGTGAGAAATAAAGATTCCTCTACCTCGGTACCTCCTCAGCGTAGTTGAAATGCTGGAATATGTTAACAATTTCAACACGTCAAAAGCGATCAGAAGAGTTGTTCATGTGGTATTAGCGACAACGTGCTGGATGATTTGGAGATCAAGAAACAACGTCATTTTTAACAAAAAACCAACATCATCACAAAAGATTATAGGAGACATCAAAGCTGGGTCATTCATATGGGTCAAGAACAGGGCTGGATTACAGAACATGAGCTGGGAGGCATGGAGTTCTTTTAAGTTTTTTTAATTTCCCTGTATATTATCTTTTTAGCATTTCAGTTTATGTAACAAACTCGAGTACCTTGCTTAAGTATTTTTCTAATGAGATCACCCTTTTTTAAAAAAAAAGTAACTTCTGCTTCTAGAAGCTTTTCATGATTTATAATGGTCAGGATTTAATCTTAGGTTGATCCAATGGTTCAGATTAGATATGACTTTAACGGGAACATTAGTATATATAATTTACAATGTTCGTTCACAGCAGACTGCAGGATTACAACATACATACGTACATACATCAACAGTTTCCATACCAAATAAATATTACATCATACAGTCTAAAATTAAATCGTTCAATGTTTGATCCACAAGTAAGCCGTGGACCTGATCTTACCCGGTATATGATCCAGACCGACTCGCTTACCTAAGAAGATTAGCTTGTTCCGACTTCTCCAAATCACTCAACATGCTGCCAATATTATTGCTTGAATCACCTTTTGCATCACCCTGCTCAGTTCCGAGGTCTTATATATGTTTAGAAGATCTTTAAACGTGAATGCAAAGACTGGCGGGATATTACACCACTCCCCTATCTTACACCAGATTAACACTACGACACCTTTTTCTGCTTCTAATGCAAACAAAGCTGAGAAACGGTCCATTAACGGTCCGTCGTTTAACCATTTATCGACCCAAAAATGAAAAGAGTTCTGATCTCCGAAGACACCTTTAATAAGGCCATTTACCTGCATATTTCTGCTGCTTAATTCATTTCCAGTTCTGAAAATTAGCCCGACTAGAAGAAACGACCAAGCTCTAGGTTGATAGTGAATAGCCGAAATCAACCTTTTACAAAGACTCCTTTATTCCATTTTAAACCTCCACCGCCACTTGACAAGGAGACTTACGTTCATGTCCCGAAGAGACCCAAGACCAATTCCACCTTTTTGGCACGACACGATCACTTGCTCCCCACATTACCCAATTGGTTTTATTTTAACTTTCATCCTCGCCCAAAAGAGTCTTCTGATTGCTTCCAATTTTTTCCAACACACCAATCAGAGCTTTATACAACGAAAAGAAGTAAAGCAGAAAACTATCCAAGCCGGATTTTTATATGGATCAATCGTTTGGGTTGTAAATTACAAAAATAATAATTATACTTTGGATGTGTGTTTTAATACGATACAGTTTCATTTTACTTTTTTTGAACGGAAATGAACGACGTGCCAACCACCTTGACACTGGGCGTTGTGGCCAAGGTCGACTACTCGACCGCCGTCAGCCCCTTGGCTCTCCCAGATGCGCGGAAACCCGACCTCCACCCCCCGAAGGCACGACAGTGGAATAATCGGTAAAACCTCGCCTCCCATCCAAGACGAACCGGCGCCACCCGTATTCGCCCTTCACCTGGATATCGCAGAAAATAATGGGGAGAGTGGGAGTCGAACCTAGGTTGCAAGGAACACCAAGTCTTTCCCCAACCACTCCACCACTACCTCGTTGGCAGTTTCATTTTACTATATGTGCTATTTTTGTTGATTTTAATAATGCTGATTTGGTATATCCATAGTTATCAAATGGGCTAGGCGCACTCAAGGCTCATAAGCCTCGCCTTGGGCCTATAAACATGTTTGTAATGGAAACTTGGGAATTTCCCATGTATTTACTATTATAAAAATGTGGTATTTTACTCTGATAAAATATTTCCTAACTACGGTCCTGATGTAAATTCCGCTGCCAAACTGATAAACACCGATACCACTGAATCTGAGCTCGCGGCCGCCCGATCCCAGGTTGCTAGGGGCCGGGGGCTGCGACAAAGAGTGGTGTCAGAGCTACAACCACTGATTTAAGCCAAAGAAGTGTTCTGCTGACATTGAAATTGTCAAATTTTGTTAGGAAATAATTAATGAGACTATGTGCATTCGTGTATATTATTATTTTGTGTTATTTGACAATTTTTTAGTTTACAGTATGAGTGATCAAGGTCCATCAGACGCTTATCGTCAACTGTCTAGTTCTCCTAGAGAGGAAGGAACTTCTTCCCAGCCTACCCCCTCGGGGTATTCAGCTGACACAGAGGAAGGGATTTTCATATTCAAAGCACAATCCGAAGAGCCATTCTCTACCAAAAAGAGAGGAGGTTCAGTCGGGGAGCTCACGAGCATAGGAAAAGAATGAGAAAGTTACAGCAACAGCGAGCTTTAGCAGCTGCGAATAGGGAGATGAACTCTTAAACTCAAGATACACTCAATAGGAGACTAGCCAACTTTCATATCTTAGCTACCACTGCTGCAGGCCCGAATTTAGAACAAATCATAGCACCACAGCCACTACCCTTGTTCCCAACACAACCCATGGAAATAGAACTGAACCCAAGAGAATAGATTCCTTTACCTGCCTTCAACCCAACCGAAATCCCTAGAGTTCAAGCACCCCACCCTCCAGGTTATGACCTATGGTTTGATGACCATAGAGATTATCAGGAACTCTACCTACTAGAAGAGCCCATGCAAAACTCAGTAGCACCTTACCCTAACCTTGACCCTCTGGATCCCTATTAGGATAATGACCAGTATATCCGGGAGATCCTAGAGAACCCATACCCACAGGAGGAACCGATGCCCCAGTACCCTGACCCGATACCAACACCCGCACCACCCATGAGTATTGAGAACATACAGGAACTCCGCTGTAACACCTCGTAAAATCACGACCAATACAATGAAGACACGTGTCATGGACTTTAAACGTGTAAGGATTTGATTATGAGGGACTGAAATTGTCAAGCAATGTAAATATGTGAATAAAGGGATCCAAAGTGTCAACATGCCATTCTTGTGCCTCTGATTGACCTCACACGATGTTCGTATTCTTTAACGAATAAATTATCGAACATTGGAAGTCGTTTGTGTTATAAATAAGGATCTTGCAAAGCATAGGGGTTAAAAGTGTCAACATGTTAAAGTTACCTCTGAGTGACCTTTAACGAACCCAAAAACATTGTAAATAAATTAATATTTCGTTCACAAGAATATTATATATTAATTTTGTGGAGTTTTGAAGAAAACAAGACTTTTCGGGTGATCGTACAACAAACCGGGAGCTTAACGGAGTTAGTTAATGAACCAAGGTCCTTAAAAGTTAACTATGGGGGTCCAAAAGGTAATAAATGAAAGTTATATAAAGATTTTATGGACCAGGGACCGAAATGGCAAAGTTTAAAACCTTTTTCCCGGTTTAACAGGTTGTCGCGGGCCGCGTAAGCCAAGGCCTAGGCTTACGCGGGCCACGTAGAATGCCCAGATACAGAAAGATGTTGACAGCTGGGGTTTACCCTGTTCCACCGCCTTAGAAAGCTGGTTTTCGAATTCAGGGACTGAACCAATGGTATTTCATGCATAGGGGACACCTGGGATGATCAAGACACATTTGTAGACTTGTGTGGAGTGATCTTGTGATATGTTTTTGGCTATATAAGAACTTGTTAGTTTGCTAGTTCATGCACATTCACAAAAATCATTCTCAACTCACTCCCTGGAGCTCTCAGGACTTCAAGCTAGTTTTCTCAAGTTCCTAATTCGTGTTAAGAGCCTTTGTAAGCATTCTTAGCCTTCCTAGTTCAAGTTTTATTAGTCTATTAACCAAAAGTCAAAGCCGTCGTAATTAAGCTTTGACTTAGTGATTAATCACTAATGGTCCAGCCATTTTTCGAATTGAAAGTGGCTATGAGTTGGTAATTATGTGGGTAATAAGTCCTTAAAAGGGCACCCCCTGATTATCACTCTAACTTGGTCAATTGTCGAGTCAAACTTAATATTAAAAAGTCAACAGGAAGCTATTTTTGCAAATAAACTCATAACTGATAATGTAGAAGTTATGGGACATGTTTTAACACTAAAATAACTTGGTAAATAATGTAAGAACATGTCTAAGCATGTTCAACCCGACAATTCTGAGTTTAGGCTCGGTTCGGAACCGAAAGTCGCAAAAGAAGACTTTTGCTTTGACTTTCAGTTCTGACCCGATTTGGCTTGTTTTAGATATGCCTTAAGGTTTCTTTAGGACCATATTATAAGTTAGTAAAACCCTCTGAGGTTATACTACATGGTTCCTTGCCTATCCGATTCATTTGCATGTTTCCGTTAATTGCTTAAATGTTGACCATTATGCCCTTTTGATATTAAAACGAGATTTTTGAAAATGTGAGAGGACAAAAACCTTTATTACTGATTTATAAATATGTCCTAAAAAATTGACATCAGTTTGAAGTCAAAATTAGGAGTTATGCTCAATATCGTAATTTGAAAGCTTTTTATTAATTAAACGACATATTTAGCATAAAGCCTATTTAAACCCGAATTTTGACACCAAACATTTTACTCACTGATGTAATATAATATTTTGGGATTTTTGAATATTTTTATTAATTTTTAAACTGATCATAACATGGGGTTCTTGCTTTGATTCGGTAATTGACGGTTATACCCTTTTTGCTAATAAAATGAGTTTTACATAACATTTTGATACCAAACCTTTTGCTACTGATTTTATATGATAAATAAAATATTTTGAACTTTATAAACTGATCAGAAACTCAGATTTCCTTATATAACCTGAAAATTGCCTAAAACTGACTTTTTACGCGTTTTAAACGCATAGTATGGGTTAAAACTATTTTGACACATAAGACTTAATACCTAGTGATGTTTTAAGTAAATTTTTATACTTTAACAGTAAGTAAAAGTTTTGAACTCAGATTTCCAAATTTGACCTTTTTAAGCTTATGTGAAATGACCAAAATGCCCATACGACGCATAGTTTGGTTATAAATGATAAATTTCACACATATGCAATACCCTATTGTTATGACTTACAAAAATAATTATTTTTACTGATAATTTTAGACCAGAACCTCATATTAATATTTCACCTCTTTTATAACCTTTAAAATGACCAAAATACCCCTACGAGGCTTAAGTTGATTTTAAATTCGTTTTGGGCATAATGGAAGGTATCATACTGATATCACAACACATTTAAGGCATATTAACTTAGAGAACCTGTTCATGACTCATTTGGTTACCCGTTATGCATTTTACGCGTTCGGTACGGCTTATGTGACTAGTTTGCATAAATTGACTGAAACGGGTCAAACCTTATCATTTTTACCTCAAAATCCAGAATGTGTTTAGTTTACCCATATTATCTAAGTCTTCATACTTTTCAGGTCTAAATCACATTCTAATCCGGTCTTCGGTTGATCTTACGTTTTGAACCGTAAACCTTTCTTTAAAACTAACCGGTCTAAGTGTAAACTTAAGTAAGACCCGTTAGGAATCTAATAGGTTATTAAAACCTTCGTTCCAGATTTAGGAGCCCAGTAAAAGATAATTGCACTTGCTGAATTGATTATACGGCGGAGATAAATTTGAATATTTTGCTCAGGTAAATACTTTTAACTTATTTTCTTTTATACGGGCTTAGGGTACGGTATATAAAATACCGCTTGGTCGGGTATTGAAATTTTAATCATATGAAGGTTAAATCATTGAGATAATCCGTTTAATCTGTTTTGTTTGTTTTAAGCCTTTGGGGGGTTAATGACCATGTCCTGGATATCCTCGGCTCATTCATTGAAATGGCCACGACTTAAGCACGGGGTGTAGGCATACACCTGCCGGTGCGTATGTAAAATAATATGCCCGCTTGTTCGAGAATAACTCACCGTGGGTTTATTTATGTGGTGTGTCTATTAATCTTTAACCAGGTGTTCAACCCGGGCTGCTGAACGTATAACAAACATATAATTCTTTTACAAGATTATTTTTAAATAATTATCCCAAGTTATAAAAGATTATTTGTGCCTTGTGCATTTAAATCAATTTTCTTAAAACATTTTCAAAAGTGTCAGTTAATTGTATTTACCAGTGTAAACTGACGTATTTTCCAAAAGGTTAAGTGCAGGTACTAGGCGGAATAGGCTGGCTACTCCTGAGTGAATTAAATAGAGTTTTGCAAGCTTTATCACTTTAAAATCCGTTGAACAATATTTCCTTTCTTTTTGATCCGCCTGTGGATCCTTTTACATTCCGTTTGTAGTACTCTTGTTACTTTCATTCGGTTTGTAATATTTTTACTTTAGACTTCCGCTGTGCATTGAACTGTGATTGTTTGACCATGACGATATCAACTACGTCACGATACTCCCCACCGGTAATACATGAAAATATCGGGGTGTGACATCCGCACTTTTGGTGAGGAGTTGTTATATGAAAGTGAAAGGATAAGGCAAATAGGGGATAGACTCGTCTGGAAGTATGACGAGCGTAATATGCAATATTGGATGGATCCCCACTAGTAGTAATTATATATATATATATATGTGTGTGTGTGTGTGTGTGTGTGTGTGTGTGTGTGTGTGACTTGAAAAAAAATCAACTAAACAAGATAATCCAATAACTATTGATGCATACTAGTATTGTATTTTAAATTCTAGTTACGTTTTGTAATAGATATAGATATCTATAAAATAGAGTAAAGGTCGCAATGTACGACGATTTTGATCAATATGTTTGTTGTGTGATTGGTTGCATTAAATATTGTTTTGTGATATTAATACCTGATAATTGTTTGTAAATCCAGATGGACAACGAAGCAAATCAGGAAAACCAGAATAATGATAATCAAATAAATAACAATGCCTTTATCCAAAAAAAATAAAAATAAATAAATAACAATGCCATTCGACACATAGTAACCCAAGGAATTAGAGATGCCATGCCATATATCATCCAAAATGTTAAAGAAGCAGAAAATAATAACAGTAACGGTGGAAGTAAGCGAACACATACTGAACCTAGTCACAGCGTGAACAATGGACCATTACTTCAATTGCCAATTCCAAAAAGAAGAAGAACCATGTCTTATGGTTGTTCTTACAAAGAATTCTGGTCCTGCAAACCAATAGAATTCTCAGGCAATGTAGGAGCCATTGCAGCTCTACGCTGGATAAAAAAGACTAAGGCAGTCTTAAAAATAAGCAAGTGTGCTGAGGAAGACAAAATCATGTTTGCTTCCAATCTACTTAAGAATACAACTCTAGAATGGTGGAACACTATTCTCCAGTCTAGGGGAAGTGACAGAGTCTATAATATGGAATGGACTGAGTTTAAAAATATGGTTGAAAGGAAATTCTGTTGTAGGATCGATTTTCAACTCCGTAACGATTGGGTAAGACACGTGTGACGTGCGGAATCCGTACACGTGCGTGGACCGAACACGAGAACCGTACTATAAACGCGATTCGATTAAATATCTAAAAACGTACAAAGTCACGTGAATCACCTTGCCACTTTCTCTCTCTAGTCTCTCTCTCTAACCTTCAAAGCTCCAAATCTCAAATGTGGCAAAAGTTCTAAATGAAAACCCTAAGTCTTCTATTTATAGGGCAAGGTTATAAGGAAAGACTCCTTATTTACAATAATGCCACCTTGCCTTTTCTTTCTAATTATTACAATAAAAGCTCTAGTTTTCTTCAGTTTCTGTTACGATCTGGATTGACGGAGGCAATAGACATTACTGCACTAACATCTGTCCTCCCAATGAAAAACAACAGATAGCTAATAAGTTATTAAACCTTAGAATGTCTGGAGTAGACTGTAAGGGTTACACTACTATATTCTTCGAATATGCTAGAATAGTGCCAACCCTAGCTTCACCAGAACCAGTATTAATCTCCCGTTACATCTGGGGATTAATCAGTGAGATTAGACATGTAGTCAAGGCAGCTAGATCACCAACCATAGAAGAAGTTGTAGAACTAGCAAATACCTTGACCGATGAATTGGTACGTACACAAGAAGAAAACCAGAGGAAGAACCTAGTCCAGAAACTTACCCAGGAATTTAGTTATGGTAATTCCAACCGTGGGAAGAACGTAGGTTCTACTTCTGCACCTTACTGTAAGACCTGCAAGAAGAAGCATTCAGGAAGATGCTCCACCTACTGCAACTTCTGCAAGATACCAGGACATAAGGAAGAAGATTGTAGGAAGAAACCCAGTAATGGAGTGTGTTTCAACGGTGGAGAAAAAGGACATATCAAGCCGAACTGTCCGAAACTAGCTCCAACCATGAACAACATGACTACTAAGAATGCTAGGACATTTGTTCTGACAGCCGAAGAAGCAAAAATGATTCCGGACGTGATTGTCGGTACGTTTTTAGTTAATGATGTTTTTGCTAAAGTATTATTTGACTATGGTGCGAACCAAAGTTTTATTAATACTTCATTTTGCAAACTTCTCAATCAACCATTAACTAAACTTCAACAAGAATGTCTAGTAGAGACAGCAAATGGAGAATCCATTAAGATTACTGAAATCTTGCAGGGGGCAAGAAAAGAAATTTCAAAACGTGATTTTATTGCTAATCTTTACCCAATGAATCTGGCTGGATTTGATATTGTATTAGGAATGGATTGGTTAGTAACAAATAAAGCCAGTATTCTATGTGATCAAAAGTCAATCCAAGTAAATTCACCAAAGGGTGAAAAGATCACAATTAAAGCAAATAAGCCATCTCGATCCACGAAATTCATCTCCGTGATGAAAACAGGGAGTTGTGCAAGAAAAGGATCACTAGTGTATATGATTTCTATAATAATTAACACTAAAGGAAAAGAATTGAAAGATATCCCCGTAGTATCTCAATTCTCAGATGTCTTTCCAGAAGAATTACCAGGACTACCGCCAGACAGAGAAGTTGAATTCAGAATCCATCTGCTACCAGGAACAACACCAATTGCCAAGGCACCTTACCGTTTAGCACTAGTAGAGATGCAAGAACTAAAGAAACAACTAGACGAACTTTTGGAGAAAGGATTCATACAGCCAAGTTCATCCCCATGGGGAGCACCAATCTTGTTTGTCAAGAAGAAAGACGGGTCAATGCGTATGTGCATTGATTACCGAGAATTGAACAAGGTCACGATTAAAAATCGGCACCCATTACCGAGAATCGATGATCTGTTTGATCAATTGCAAGGAGCTCAATTCTTTTCTAAGATCGATTTATGCTCAGGATATCATCAATTAAAGGTACAGGAAGAAGAAATTCCTAAAACTGCCTTTAGGACAAGGTATGGCCATTATGAATTTACTGTCATGCCATTTGGTTTAACCAATGCCCCAGCCGCATTTATGGACATGATGAACAGAATATGTAAGCCATATTTGGATAAATTCAAAATTGTCTTTATAAATGATATTCTCATTTACTCTAAGAGTAAAGAGTAAAGAGAAATATGCAATGCATCTGCATGCACTCCTAAATTTGCTGAGAAAAGAAAAGCTTTATGCTAAATTTTCAAAATGTGAATTTTGGTTAGAAGAAGTGCAATTTCTTGGATATTTAGTTAATCATGAAGGAATTCATGTAGATCCCACACAGATCGATGCGATTACTAAATGGAAAGTCCCTTAGTCACCAACGGAGGTTAGAAGTTTCCTAGGATTGGCCGGTTATTATAGACGGTTTATCCGATATTTTTCTAGAATAGCCATTCCCTTAACCAAACTGACCTGTAAGTCTGTTAAGTTTGAATGGGGACCAAAACAGGAAGAAGCCTTTAGAATTCTTAAGCAAAGATTAACCAACGCACCCATACTAGCGTTACCAGAAGGAACTGAAGACTTTGTAGTCTATTGTGACGCTTCTAAGTTAGGTTATGGATGTGTGTTGATACAACGTCAAAAGGTTATAGCCTATGCGTCTAGACAACTTAAGAATCATGAAGAAAATTATTTAACCCATGATCTAGAATTAGCAGCCATAATTTTTGCCATGAAAATTTGGAGACATTACGTTTACGGTAGTAAGTTTACCATTTTCACCGATCATAAGAGTTTAAGATATGTTTTCGGGCAAAAAGAGTTAAATATGAGACAGAGACGCTGCATGGAAATTCTTAGTGATTATGATTGTAGTATCCAGTACCATGCAGGAAAGGCTAATGTAGTAGCTGATGCTTTAATTCGAAATTATCACGAAAAGCCAAAAAGAGTACGTTCTCTTAAATTAAATCTGTAGATAGATTTAAATGATCAAATTAGAAAAGTACAAGAATCAGTAATCAAGGACGATACTGAGAAATTAAAAGGTATGATTAAGGAATTAGAACAAGGAACAGATGGAATTTGGAGAATCCATAAGAAAAGAATTTGGATACCTAAACTAGGAAACCTACGCCACCAAATATTAGAAGAAGCTCATAAGTCTAAGTATACGATATATCCCGGTAGTGATAAGATGTATCAAGACTTAAGAAAGAATTTCTTGTGGATAGGAATGAAAAAGGACATAGCAGCTTATGTTGCCAAGTGTTTAACTTGTTCACAAGTTAAAGCTGAACATCAGAAACCCTCAGGTTTATTGCAGCAATTAGAAATGCCTGTATGGAAATGAGAATTGATAACAATGGACCTTGTTACCAAATTACCCAAGACAAGAAAAGGTGATGATACAATCTGGGTGATTGTAGATAGGTTAACCAAGTCTACTCATTTCTTACCGATGAAGGAAACTTTCAGTATGGAACAGTTAGCCAAATTGTATGTAAATGAAATAGTTTCATTACATGGAATTCCTTTATCTATTATTTCTGATAGAGAGAGCCGTTTACTTCTCATTTTTGGACAAGTTTCCAAAAAGCAATGGGAACCAAGCTAAATCTAAGCACAGCTTATCATCCACAAACGGATGGACAAAGCGAAAGGATAATTCAGACAATGGAAGATATGCTTAGAGCTTGTGTAATTGATTTTGGAGGAAATTGGGACAATCATTTACCATTAATAGAATTTTCTTACAATAACAACTATCATACTAGTATCAATGCTGCACCATTCGAAGCACTTTATAGACGAAAATGCCGAACTCCAGTCTGTTGGGCAGAAATTGGAGAAAATCAATTATCTGGACCTGAAATAGTACAAGAAACAACAGACAAGATTATTCAAGTCAAGGATAGACTAAAAGCAGCACGCGATCGACAAAAGAGTTATGCTGATAACAGGCGAAAGCCATTGGAATTTCAGGTAGGAGACATGGTATTATTAAAGGTTTCTCCTTGGAAAGGAGTGGTAAGATTCATCAAAAGAGGAAAACTAATCCCCATGTATGTTGGACCTTTTGAGATTATTAAAAGAATATGACCAGTAGCTTATCAGCTACGACTGCTAGAGGAAATGGCAGGAATACATGATGTATTTCATGTATGTAATCTCAAAAAGTGCTTAGCCGATGAATCATTAGTGGTGCCTCTAAAGGATATAGAGGTAAATGAGAAGCTCAAGTTCATAGAGAAGCCACTACAGATTGAAGATAGGAAAGTCAAGAATCTAAAACACAAGAGATTAGTTCTAGTCAAAGTGAAGTGGGATTCCAAGAGAGGACCAGAGTACACTTGGGAGCTTGAATCAGAGATGCAGAAGAAATATCCACACCTGTTCCAGTCTCGAGGACGAGTTCTAAAACAAGGTGGGGAGGATATAACAACCCTCCTAAAATATTTCTGATACTCCTAAAATATTTAGAACACCCCTATATGTCCTAAAATACACCCCGTATACGAAAACCGGTCCCGAATACCTTTATATAATTAAAAATCAAATAAAAAAAATTTAAGTCTGTCGCGGGGCGCGACAGACTGCTTCTAAGCCGTCACAGGGCGCGAGCGAGGGGTCAAGTGGCACAGCCCCGAGTTGCCACGTGTCCTACTGTAACGCCCTGCTTCTTCGTACTTTCCATATTTAGAAGGTCTTGCTTGTATTTCTATTTTTAGAAGTCTTGTGTTCTTTTAATCGTTCTTTCTCTGTAATCGTTGTAAAATCCGAGACTTGGATCATAAATAAAACTCATATTTTGTTAAATTCATGTTGTACATACTTTATACATGCTCATACATTCAATTTCGTGAAACAATTGACATATATTCATAATTCTTGGAAATTATGTGCCAAATTTGCAAATACGTGAAACATGCTAATAATACGTCCTTTGTATGCATACGATACTTATTCTCGACATTCATACTTGTTTATACTTGTTTTATATTAGCTTCATGATATAATTACATTACAAACCTTTAAATATGTTTCTCATACTTAAAACAAATTGAAAACAACTTAAAACATCAATATACCAAAGTCTAGGGGTCAAAAGTGATAAAAATACAACATTTTTCTCGGCTGCATGGCGTCGCCACCCACGACGGATGGAGGAGAATTCCACCATGGGCTGCCACAACCTCTAATTCGCAGAATTGAGTTCAGCTCGTTTCTTTGGCGGGATTTCTTGGTTTATTTGGAGTTTAAACTCGTTTTTAACAATAAATGCCCAACTACAAACCACCCTAACCCTTCTCTATAAATACCAAGTCATTCCCACACTCATTTCACTTTATAAACTCATCTAAATCACTCTCAAATCACCAAAATCGCAGCTGCAAACACAAGTTTGGACAGAAGCATCCTTCTTCACTAAAGTGAGCATAACTCACTCGTTTCTTGTCCGTTTTAGCTCATTCTTTTTCCTATGTGCTTGGATTGACCTTAGCTTTAATTCCATGGGTTTTTCACAGTAAATAGGTCCCTGGAACGTTGCCAAAAAGGCTCCAAAGTTCACTGTTCATTTCTGTTTTCAATCAAACTTTACTAAACTTGAGTCTAACTCATCTCAAACCTATGTCCTTATGCTTATAACCACTTCTATGGTTAGTTAAGCTTAAAAACCAGGTTGAGACATTCAAAATCAGAGGTTAAACCTCATATACATTCTGTTTTGTTTAGGGTTTTTAGCCCACAAGTAATGTTTAAGTCCAAGACTTAATGTAGGTGTGATTAAGGACTAACTTGGGTTGTCCTACATAAAATCCCCACATTACTTGATGATTTCTTATAGAGTAGTTGTTTATATTCTTGTATTACTTGTAGTTCATGACCCTCCTTGTATGTTTTTGCATCAAGTGTAGTGGTGAACACTTAGAGGTACCTAAATGGAAGGCTTCTCTTCCTACCTCCTACATGATTTCCATGAAACTTAGAGGTACCTGAATGAAGATTTAATCTTCTACCTCATGCTTGAGTATTGGACATAATAATACATATACTACTTATATATATATATATATATATATACTAATCAACATTCGAACCCTTGATGATGAACTTGTGTTCATTCGTCAAAGTGCTAGAATAACATCATCTAAGACATAAGACTTGTTATGATTCTAATGAGTATACTACTCATGAAAACATTATAACCCTTGGGGTTTCATAGTGTCAAAACAAGTACTTTGTGTTAAAAGATGTTTACTTTCGTATACATATGTTCTTATGTTTTAAACTCCAATCTTTAATCTACCGT
Organism: Helianthus tuberosus; assembly: GCA_030545235.1. Taxonomy (NCBI): domain Eukaryota; kingdom Viridiplantae; phylum Streptophyta; class Magnoliopsida; order Asterales; family Asteraceae; genus Helianthus; species Helianthus tuberosus. Next base: position 13,261,249 of record CM060381.1, read on the forward strand.
TACTCTCCGTTACTCATACACTTTGTTTCTTCGCGTAGAAGGACTTGGTATTCCAACCTCCCACAACAACTCATTCGCGGCTTCACAAGTAGAAGACTTGCAAAACCATGAGTATATTCGTAAACCCCCTTTTTATGTTTACCACTTTTGGGGTGTAACATGTTAAATTATTAAATCACACTTAAACTTTAATCTTTACTTGCACGAAAACAATCCAAATACATGAATGCTATGTTTGTTATACTTGATGCTTATACTTGGGTGATTCTTATGTGATACAATAGTCATTAGCTTATTACTAGCCTTCATTTGACATGTATAGCGCTATAGGAGTAACGCACCACACGTGAACGAGAGGTCATGTTGAATTATATCATTTTGCGTAAACAGAGGGTTGACTAGAAATATTGCATGCCTTGTATGATGCTCTTGTATAAACTAAGTTGCCATGTGGATTCGTTTTAAACTTTTAAACTTATACTTATTCTTAAACTTGTATATTCGCCTTTGCTTTTGCATTGAATTGTATTTTAAACATGTTACATGTTGAGGATTGATGATGCTATGAAACGGATTAGTAATGATGCCTAGATACTCACTTAGACGTTTAGGTTAAAGTGTTGTATCAATTTTGTTATGTTATGCTATGAACAATGTTGTTATTTGAATTTCCTTGTAATGTTTTGACAATTTGATTATGAAATGAAATCGGTTGAATTAAATATTGTCACAAATAGTGTTATGAAGTCTCTTACAATCTCGAACTAGTCCCACTCTGATGATTCCGCCATTGGTTGGGGTGTGACAGATTGGTATCAGAGCCATAACTATAGGGAATTAGGTAGAATTGCCATGTTCGACCTAGTCTATAGTAGGAACCATATTTTTGACCATTCTTGATTCTTGCTTAAAATGTTATTCTTCCTACTTTACTTCATCTCTTCTCTTTGGTCTTAGTATTTACATAATGTATTTCCTAAGACGTTTTACACAATACACTTGAAGACTTGAAGACACTCTTTATACCAAAGATACGAGTTTACCAAAATAGGCGTGAAACCCACAATTTGGTGAACGACTCTCATTCCGCTTATTCTTATTTTTGCACGAAATTTCGCCATTTAGCTAGGAGTGAAATCCACACCTGAATGGTAAATTTCCAATTCAAAATCTAGTGGACCCTCGTTAAAGTGTTGAAATTATATTTTGACCCGACGAGTACCAACCACATTAAGGTACGAAATCGTTAAGTTAGGGGTGAAACCCGCACCTTGTCGATTAAGTCCCATTCCTTGATTTTCAATCTCACCAAAGTTTCGATTGTTTCGATCGATTAGAGACGTGTAGTAACTGGAAGGGTAAGATACCGTTAATCGCTTCTCGACGAGAGTATCTTACCTATAGGCCAAAGCACGTTTCTCTAACTTGAAAGGACTTTCGATTCACTTTGGAATAGTCGACGTTTCTCTACCCGAAACAATCCTATGTTTTATGAGCCTCTCTTTTATGTGATTCAATTTATATGTGATTTTATACTTGTTACCTCGTTCATTTCAAAACCGTTACGCAATTCGCACGTCTCGCGCAATAAAAAACAATAATAATTCTCGTGAACAAATTAAATTTATACTCTTTTTACGCATTCCTACGTGTTTATACCTGTTGAATACTTGTTGAATTCATGTTAATTATGTGAACCATACGTGATACATCATGCTTGTATAATGTATGATGCTCTTATAGAGTAGTTGTATAATGTATGATACATCATACTTAAACTTGCAAAACTTATTTTAAATTTATGATCAAGTCTCATCCTTTCCTTCTCTTTCGATCCTTTAGATGTCATCCAGCGCATCCAAGGAGCTCCAATCAAAGAAGGGTTCTAGCTCCAAATCAATGTCAAAATGACCGTATGAAGTTTATGGCTGCGCAAATGGTTGAGGTCATCCCTGATATCGTTAGCAAAATCAATCCCGACTTACCGCATGGCTCTGTCGATTCAAAGGTAGAAAAACCCAAATCAACCTTCCAATTCAAGCAATTTATGGCTTGTAAACCCTTAGAATTTACTGGCAAAGATGGCGCTACCGCCATGATGAATTGGTTTGACGCGATTGAGCTTACTTTCTTGCAAAGTGGGTGTCCTGATGAACTACGAACCTTGAACGCAACTCGAGTTTTTCGTTCGAGGGTACTCGAGTTGTGGACCACCGAACGCAACAAGAGGGGAAACGATGTTGCACATGCCATGCCTTGGGACGAACTTAAGCAGCTTATGAAGGACCATTTCTGCCCCCCTCACAAACTCCAAAAGTTGGAGAACAAATTTTGGAACCTAACGTAAAAGGGGAGCGACATGGATGGTCTGATTACACGCTTTAAATAACTAAGTGTCCTCTGTCCTGGACAAGTCGACTCCGTCCCCAAAACCATAGCCAAGTTCATTTGTTGTGTTGCACCTTCCTTGACTAACCATGTTGCCTCTGCTTGCCCTAAAACCAAAGTTGCAGAAATCGGCCTAGGCGGCCGATTAATAGGCGCCTAGGCGCTAGGCGGTGAGTTACTGACTAATTTTTAGCTAGTCGGTCCAATTAGGCGGATATGGTCAAAATCGGTCTTAGGCGGTCAAAATCGGTCCCAGGCGGTCAAAATCGGACTAATCGGTCCATGTTTTACAGCCCATTAAACACAAAATTTGACCCATTTTTGAATCTGGCCCATTGTTTTACAGCCCAAATATTACTTATAAACCTATTTTAACATTTAATTTTAGATATTTTAACATTTAACCCCCTCTATCTTTCACTAGTTTACATATGGTTCCTAAACTTTTAAATTTATTAATAAAAAGTATAAAGTTATCTCCTAAACTTGTAAATTTATTAATAAAAAGTATAAAGTTATCTATATATATAAAAAAAATTGTAAAATTATACTTAAAAAGTCCAATCCGATTAATCCCGATTAATCCCTAGGCGGTACCTCACCGCCCGACTAGCGCCTAGCGCCTTCTACAACATTGCCTAAAACCATAGAGGAAGCCTTTAGCATAGCCACCGAACTCAACAACAATTGCGTCCTTCATGGAACCTATGACAAGGTTTCGACGAAGAGTGTGCATCAAGCCGTCACTGATACGACCGATACTACCACCGCTGTTGAACCTTCATCCTCCCAACCAAAGAAAAACCGTGGCAAGAAGCGGAAGGCTTCAAGCCAAAATTGTGTGGTTGTCACTCCGCCAAACCCTCAGCCTTTACAAACAGTAGCCGTCGTTACCCCCGCAAACACCGAACTACCAAAATGAGCCTACACTGGGTCTCATCCCCAGTGTACTACCTGTTTGTACCATCATCCTACCAACACACCCTGCTGCAAATGCGTCCGTTGTCATAGGTTTGGGCATTTTGCCGACCGATGCCGCAACATCCCTCAACCCCAAAACAACCAACCTCAAGCTATTGTTGCCAACCCTACTCTTAATCAGGTTCAACCTCAAGCTGCTCCTGTGCGAGCATGCTTCAAGTGTGGTGATCTCAATCATTTAGCCAACGTATGTCCTCAGCGTAATCAACCTCAACAGCAGCAACAGCAGCAACAGGCTCAACAACCAGCTAGGGCCGAGCTTTTCTCCTCACTACTGCTCAAGCTCAAAATGCGAACGACGTTATTACTAGTACGTTTCTTGTGAACCATGTTTATGCTTCTTGTCTATTTGATACTGGTGCGGATAAAAGTTTTGTGTCGCTAGAATTCTAACCTTTGCTTATGTGTAAACGCTTTAAGTTGCCAAGATCTTTCGCTGTTGAAGTTGCTAATGGTAAATCCGTCGCTGTCGATTCCGTTCTCTCCAATTGTTCCTTGATTCTTAATGATCATACCTTCTCGAACAATCTTATACCTATGCAAATGGGTAGCTTTGACATCATAGTAGGCATGGACTGGCTTAGGCGAGTTCGTGCTGAAGTTGTTTGTTCTGAAAAGTTCATCCGCCTACCACTTCCAAACGGTGATTCTCTACACGTGTATGGCGAGAAACCTTCTCAAGGTCTCAAGCTTATGTCGTGTATCCAAGCGAATAAATGCTTACGCAAGGGTACCTTCGCCTTTCTCACCCATATTGTGAAAAAGAAGGACAAAGGCCCAAGCATAAGTGACGTTCCCGTCGTACGTGATTTTCCCGATGTGTCTCCTGACGACCTTCCTGGTCCGCCTCCTACTCATTCTGTCGACTTTCGCATTGATTTAGTGCCTGGCGCTACGCCTGTCGCTAACTCTCCCTACCGTCTAGCACCCTCTGAGATGCAAGAGCTCTCGAGTCAACTTCAAGAGCTTCTTGATAAAGGCTTTATACGCCCTAGTACTTCTCCTTGGGGCGCTCTCGTTTTGTTCGTAAAAAAGAAAGATGGGTCATTTCGTATGTGTATCGACTATCGTGAGCTCAACAAGCTTACTATAAAAAATCGATACCCTCTTCCTCGCATCGATGACCTCTTCGATCAATTGCAAGGCGCGACCTGCTTTTCCAAGATCGATCTTCGTTCTGGGTACCATCAACTTCGAGTCCTCGAAGAAGACGTACCTAAAACCGCTTTTTGTACGCGTTATGGTCATTACGAGTTCGTGGTCATGCCCTTTGGCTTGACCAACGCACCTGCTGTTTTCATGGATTTGATGAACCGCGTGTGCAAAGCGTACTTGGACCGTTTCGTGATCGTTTTCATCGATGATATTCTTATCTATTCCAAGACACAAGAAGAACACGAGCGACACTTGCGTCTTATCCTCCAACTTCTTCGTACTGAACGTCTATACGCCAAATTCTCCAAGTGTGAATTTTGTATAAAAGAGGTTCAATTCCTTGGTTATACTGTCAACGAACTTGGTATTCACGTTGACCCCGCTAAAATCGAAGGTGTGAAGAACTGGATCGCACCTAAATCTCCGTCTGAAATTTGTTCGTTTCTTGGTCTTGCTGGTTATTATCGTCGCTTTATCTCTAACTTCTCGAAGATCGTTGTTCCTTTGACTTCTTTGACTCAGAAAGAGAAACCTTTTGTTTGGGGTCCCGAACAAGAGGAATCTTTTCAAACGCTCAAGGAGATGCTTTGTAATGCTCCTATTCTCGTGCTTCCTGATGGTAACGACGACTTCGTCGTATATTGCGATGCTTCAAACCTTGGACTTGGTTGTGTGCTTATGCAATGAGACAAGGTTATCGCTTATGCGTCGAGACAACTCAAAATACATGAGAAAAACTATACTACTCATGACCTTGAACTTGGCGCAGTTGTTTTTGCGTTGAAGATTTGGTGACACTACCTTTATGGTATAAAGTGTGTGCTCTTCACCGACCATAAGAGCCTTCAACATATCTTCAACCAAAAAGAACTGAACATGCGTCAACATCGTTGGGTGGAATTATTAAACGACTACGACGGCGAAATTCGCTACCACCCTGGTAAGGCGAATGTAGTAGCCGACGCTCTTAGTCGTAAAACTCATGTGAAGAGTATTCGTTGTCTCCAACTCGTTAACGATCTTCAAAACCGTATTCGCGAAGCTCAGTATGCCTCTATTAACGAAGGTAATCTCTCTGTTGAGGTACGAGGCGCTGCTGAGCAAGATCTCGTGTCCAAAGCTGATGGTATTCTATACTATCTCAATCGTATCTAGATTCCCAATCGTGAAAACCTTCGAGACTTTCTGATGAACGAGGTGCACAAATCAAAATACTCTGTTCATCCTGGTGCTGATAAGATGTACCACGATATGCGCACGTCCTATTGGTGGCCTGGGATGAAGAGGGATATAGCCTCCTACGTTGCGAAATGTCTCACCTGTTCAAAGGTAAAAGCCGAACATCAACGTCCCTCTGGCTTGCTCAAACAGCCAGAAATTCTTGTCTGGAAATGGGAGAGCATTGCCATGGATTTTATCACTAAGCTCCCTCATATGTCTTCTAGTCATGACAGTATTTGGGTGATCGTTGATCGATTAAGCAAATCAGCATTTTCTTCCCATTCCTGAAGATTTCAAAGTTGAGAAATTGGCTAGAATCTACATTGATGAGATCATTTGTCGTCCTGGTATCCCTATTGACATCATTTCCGATCGTGATGCTCGTTTTACGTCTCGTATTTGGAAAACTTTTCAATCTGCTATGGGTACCATTCTTAACCTTAGCACTGCCTTCCATCCTCAGTCAGACGGTCAAACCGAGCGCACTATCCAAACATTAGAGGATATGCTTCATTCATGCATAATAGATTTTGGTGGCAACTGGGATTCACACTTGCCTTTGATCGAATTCTCGTACAACAACAGTGATCATGCGAGTATTCAAATGGCACCTTTCGAAGCATTGTATGGTCGCAAGTGCCGTTCGCCTATTTGTTGGCACGAGGTTGGCGAATCTCAATTCACTGGCCCCGAGCTTATACAAGAAGCAACAGACAAGATTTTATAGGTTCGAGACAACTTACTGAAAGCCAGAAGCCGATAAAAGAGTTACGCCGACAAGCGCTGCAAACCCTTGGAATTCGAGACAGGTGACTATGTACTTCTCAAGGTATCCCCTTGGAAGGGCGTGGTTTGATTTGGGAAGAAAGGGAAACTCGCACCTCACTACGTTGGTCCTTTCAAGATTCTCGAAAGGATTGGCAAGGTTGCGTATAGACTGCACCTGCCTGAAGAACTCAACAATGTACACCCTATCTTCCACGTATCCAACCTAAAGAAGTGTCTAGCTGATGAAGGACTTCAAGTCCCACTCGAGGACCTCCAAGTCAACGAGACCTTGCATTTTGTGGAAAAACCCGTCGAAATCATGGATCAAGGAGTCAAGTTATTGAGGCGCAGTAAAATTCCTATCGTTAAGGTCTGATGGGAAGGTAAACGTGGCGCTGAATTTACTTGGGAACTCAAGAGTGACATGAAGACGAAGTATCCATATCTTTTCCCTACTTCTTCCTAAATTTCGGGACGAAATTCCATAAAGGAGGGGAGACTGTAACGCCCTGCTTCTTCGTACTTTCCATATTTAGAAGGTCTTGCTTGTATTTCTATTTTTAGAAGTCTTGTGTTCTTGTAATCGTTCTTTCTCTGTAATCGTTGTAAAATCCGAGAGTTGGATCATAAATAAAACTCGTATTTTGTTAAATTCATGTTGTACATACTTTATACATGCTCATACATTCAATTTTGTAAAACAATTGATACATATTCAGAATTCTTGGAAATTATGTGCCAAACTTGCAAATACGTGAAACATGCTAATAATACGTCCTTTGTATGCATACGATACTTATTCTCGACATTCAAACTTGTTTATACTCGTTTTATATTAGCTTCATGATATAATTACATTACAAACCTTTAAATAAGTTTCTCATACTTAAAACACGTTGAAAACAACTTAAAACATTAATATACCAAAGTCTAGGGGTCAAAAGTGATAAAAATCCAACTTTTTTCTCGGCTGCATGGCGTCGCCACCCACGACGGATGGAGGAGAATTCCTCCATGGGCCGCCACAACCTCTAATTCGCAGAATTGAGTTTAGCTCATTTCTTTGGCGGGATTTCTTGGTTTATTTGGAGTTTAAACTCGTTTTTAACAATAAATGCCCAACTACAAACCACCCTAACCCTTCCCTATAAATACCAAGTCATTCCCAAGCTCATTTCACTTTACAAACTCATCTAAATCACTCTCAAATCCCCACATTACTTGATGATTTCTTATAGAGTAGTTATTTATATTCTTGTATTACTTGTAGTTCATAACCCTCCCTGTATGTTTTTACATCAAGTGTAGTGGTGAACACTTAGAGGTACCTAAATGGAAGACTTCTCTTCCTACCTCCTACATGATTTCCATGAAACTTAGAGGTACCTAAATGAAGATTTAATCTTCTACCTCATGCTTGAGTATTGGACATAATAATACATATATATATATATATATATATATATATATACTAATCAACATTCGAACCCTTGATGATGAACTTGTGTTCATTCGTCAAAGTGCTAGAATAACATCATCTAAGAAGACTTGTTATGATTCTAATGAGTATACTACTCATGAAAACATTATAACCCTTGGGGTTTCATAGTGTCAAAACAAGTACTTTGTGTTAAAAGATGATTACTTTCGTATACATATGCTCTTATGTTTTAAACTCCAATCTTTAATCTACCGTTACTCTCCGTTACTCATACACTTTGTTTCTTCGCGTAGAAGGACTTGGTGTTCCAACCTCCCACAACAACTCATTCGCGGCTTCACAAGTAGAAGACTTGCAAAACCGTGAGTATACTCGTAAACCCCCTTTTTATGTTTACCACTTTTGGGGTGTAACATGTTAAATTATTAAATCACACTTAAACTTTAATCTTTACTTGCACGAAAACAATCCAAATACATGAATGTTATGTTTGTTATACTTGATGCTTATACTTGGGTGATTCTTATGTGATACAATAGTCATTAGCTTATTACTAGCCTTCATTTGACATGTATAGTGCTATAGGAGTAACGCACCACACGTGAACGAGAGGTCATGTTGAATTATATCATTTTGCGTAAACAGAGGGTTGACTAGAAATATTGCATGCCTTGTATGATGCTCTTGTATAAACTAAGTTGCCATGTGGATTCGTTTTAAACTTTTAAACTTATACTTATTCTTAAACTTGTATATTCGCCTTTGCTTTTGCATTGAATTGTATTTTAAACATGTTACAGGTTGAGGATTGATGATGCTATGAAACGGATTAGCAATGATGCCTAGATACTCACTTAGACGTTTAGGTTAAAGTGTTGTATCAATTTTGTTATGTAATGTTATGAACAATGTTGTTATTTGAATTTCCTTGTAATGTTTTGACAATTTGATTATGAAATGAAATCGGTTGAATTAAATATTGTCACAAATAGTGTTATGAAGTCTCTTACAATCTCAAACTAGTCCCACTCCGATGATTCCGCCATTGGTTGGGGTGTGACACCTGCCATCCGTCGAGGCTATACCAGCGAATCAACAAGCCTAGTCCCTACACCCCTAGCTCGCGGGCCGTGAAAGCCCGCCTTGACTTTGCCGCGGGGTGCGAGGGACGGCCGATCAGGCCCTATAAATTGGGAGCATCGGCAGTTCATTTTCGTCGTTCAATTCTCGTGATTCTCTCTCTATTTCTGAAGTGTAGAAATTATAGCGGGCATAATACCCCCTAATTAGCGAAGCTCTGGCTCGTTGTAAGTATTGTAACCCCCGATTACGTAATAGATACGCTGCATGATTGATCTAGTGCTCCATAATGGCTGTCGAGGCTCTGCCCGACGTAGTCGTTGGAATTCTGTCTCGGGGAGGGTATAACTAATGTAAACATTGGGTTATTATACTAACGCGTGTGCATTGTTTAATTTATTAGATTAACCAGGAAACCACAGGAAAAAAAACCTAAAATAGCAATGTGAGTAATCTCCCTTTTGTAAACTGTTTTTACAAAACCTCTATTATTTGAATTAAAATTCACAGTGATTGAGTATTTGTAATTCTACAATTATCGTTGGTATGTTGGGGTTTTGTATACAAAATTTGTTACTACACTGTGAGTAGTAACATGACCACAAGTTGGGTCGACAGTACCGTGGGTGGTAATTAAGGTAGAAAAATAAACAAATGTAATTGCTGGATTGCCCTCAATACTGTACAAGGATAAAACCTGTTTTGATTAAATTGGGATTCACTCACTAGTATTTCCCACTGACAAATGTTTTTAAAACGCGTTTCAAGTAACCAAATGTGAAAGCCAAATAGAAGCCAGCTGGAGAGCACTGAAGGCTTGGAAAAATGTGGCTATAAAAGTTACCTAAATAAAGAAGATGTTTTAATTCAATAAATTAGGGTTTATCCCTATAAACACTATAAACATGTTTGTAATGGAAACTTGGGAATTTCCCATGTATTTACTATTATAAAAATGTGGTATTTTACTCTGATAAAATATTTCCTAACTACGATCCTAATGTAAATTCTGCTGCCAAACTGATAAACACCGATACCACTGAATCTGAGCTTGCGGCCGCCCGATCCCTGGTGGCTAGGGGCCGGGGGTTGCGACAAGAAATGTATCAAAACATGCATCAAGTCCTTCCACTTTGAGGACAAGTTCAATTTTATGAGTTGCAATTCACCAATTTTATGAGTTGCAATTCACCGGCATCACCATCATATTTCATTCGACGAAAATAACCTTGAATAAGAACACCATCAAACATCGTAGGATCTTCATTTGTATCTTGAAATTGTAATGACTCGAATAGTGTTAACCGTTATTGCAAATAGTTTATTATGGATTATTGCACGAATGGTTATTGGAACTGCCTTACTATCAATCTTAGTTGTTCTCTAAAACTGACTTTGATGATTTTTATACGCATTAGCTTGAATAATGAGTGTGTGATGTATTCATGATCTCCGGAGAAACGCAATAGCTTGTTTTAAGGCCAAACAATGGTTGGAATTAAGCCCCAAATAAGCATAATGTTGTGGAATCACCCTCTAGCTAAGCCATATCTACACAATAGAGAGTTTGGAATCGTGGAAATCTGACGTGGTTTTCTGATGTCCCTTCCGTTCTTGGGATTGCAACACGGGAATTCCATTGCTCCCCGAGGGTTCCGTTAGGGTTAGTCTTCTTAAATTTGTTCTTGATAGATTGGTTTTAAAAAGCGTGCCTGAGTTGCACTTAAGCGCGTGGCACACACCCTAGGGCTTTTTCCCTCGGCCCTATAGTAATTACAAGAAACGCCAAATATGCGTGCCTTTTTGGGATTTTCTAGGATTTTTTGACCTAAGGCGTGCGCCTATTGTACCCGAGGCGTTTTATGTATCTCACTGCTGTACCTTGGGTTTTTTGGCTTGTAAATGCAGCTAAAATCACAGAGAAGCCTTACTTATAGCTATATTTTGGGTAGGGAAAGCGAAAAACCTATTGGATATATAAAAAATACATATAATTAGCTTGCGCATGGGGTACGAAAAGCCCGCCGCTTTTGCGATTTGCGTTTCGGTTTTAGACCTCGTCGCTTTTGTGCGCCTCTCGCTTTTTAAAACCAAGCCAATATCCTCCTTACCTACAATTTCTCTGACTATAAAGCCCCAATTATTGTTCTTAATCACCTTGAGAGTCTTAGAAAGAAATTTTCTAGGGTGTGAACAAGGAGAGAAATAAGATTAGCTAGATTGGATGGGACCGTGTCAATACCCCTAAAGCCTATAGGGTTCTCGGTCTCGGATCTCTAAAAGACTTAAACATGAACCTTCTCCCAAAGTGGGTGTGGAGATTTTAGGTTGAAGATAATAGCTTGTGGAGGGGTTGCACTTGGCTTTTCATTCTACAAACTTGTGTTGGCCGTTAGCCCCTCTTAGGGCCGCTTATTATGGGGTTTGGAACAACATTTGCCAAGTTGACTGGTTTCTTTCCGAGTCGAACATCTTTTGAAATCAGCTTATAAAAGGTTAAGCAAGCAAAGACATGAAGTTTAGATTCAAGGTGGATACTTGGATTGAAGGTGAGCCCTTAACGACCAGGTCACCATTTTCAATCTAGAAACAAAGGACGCCAAGGTGTCGTATTGTCTTTTGGTTTGTGACGGGAGAATATTTTGGATTTTGGTTGGAAACAAGAACCCCTTCTTGCCGATGAGGTGGGTGAGATGCATCTATGTCTCAACCTCACTTATAGAGCATTCACATCCCACTTTATTATAACAAAGAGAAAATAATAAAGTGTTTGTGAGTAGAATAATGATAGAGATGAGAATGGGATGTGTAAGGTTTTTCAAAAATAAACAAATTTTATTCAAAAGTGTGTTTTTTAGTTAAATTATATAGATAGAGAAGAAGAAGAATGGGATGTGAATGCCCTAATCTATGTCACATTAAGATTCTAAAAGGTAAGACTTTTACACAAAATTACAGTGAAGCATGATAGTATAAAAGATTAACGATTGTTGTAGTGTTCGTAAAAGAGATTACTAACTGATATTCGGTCAAGCCGCTGAATCTCATTTCCATTGCTCAAAGGTCTCACAATCGAACGAGAGCTCTAATGGATTCTCGAATATGTAAATTCTGAATTGTTCAGGAATCTAAAAAAAAAGAAGCTCATTAACACCACCACTCTCCATCAGATCCTTGTAAAAAAAAAAGTGTTTCCTAGTTGTAAACGTATAGGTACTTTCATGTTCATATTACATTCTATTATTTTAAGGAGGAAATATTACAACCGTAAAAAAGAAAATTGCCATAGCATTAAAGGGTTAATTATGCTTCATCAGCCACATGCCTTTTTTTATTCTTTTTGATTTGTTTAGAGGATTAAAATCCATTTATTTTTCTTTGCAATTCATCTTCCAGCTTCTTGAAAACTCATTTTTACTGTTGTGTTCAAATGTGCAAACAATTTAATGTTTTAAAAACCGGTTCATTGGTTCAAACCGGCCGATAGTACCAGTTGAACCATCCGGTTAAACTACCCGATACACCCGGTTAAACTGTTTTTGAGCCCAATCCGGTACGGTATAAAAACCGGATTTCATATCTACACATCTACAAGTACTAATGTCTAATGAAGTTTTCAAGTTTTGATTGTTATTCACACATTGACCCATCTGCTTCATTATTATGTAAAACACTTTCGAAATTTGAGAATTGAATTTTACCAAGCTGTTCATAGTTACTAATGAATAACAAATACTACATAATCAATCAATAACTCATGTAACAACAATAAACTACAAACCCCAATTTTCTCCTAAAAAAAGTAACCAATTTCATAAGCTGTGTTTTTACCCAAAACCTTAGCATCAAAATTAAACAATAAACACTACACAATTAATCAATAATCCATGGTATATTTTGTTAGATATTTTAGAGTAGTCGGGATTGATTTGGTGGTCAAAGCGAATAAGAATGCATAAAGCAAGTTAGGAGGTGCGGGAGTGCACGCTTGTTTGAGTTATTATAATTCGAAGTGTACGGGTGGAGCCCGTATTCTACCGGGGTTCCAAGGGGGCAGCGCCCCTGAGAGCAGGGTCCAAGGGGCAGAGCCCCTGGCTGGGGTCGAGCTGTTAAACAATGACAGTTTTATTGGCAGTTTTGTCTTAAAAATTGAGATAACTGCCATTAGGCAGTTAATCATCCCTAACACCAAATTCGTAGACAGTTTTGATCATAGTTTTTCCTGGTTCAGACGAATTCTACACACACATAGAGGTGCACAAACTGGTTAATTTTAATAACCGGTTCGGTTAACCAGTTATACCGGTTAATTTGACTTTTTGACTTTAACCGGTTAATGCTTTAACCGGTTATTACTTTAACCGGTTATTTTTTTAACCGGTCCGGTTAATTACTTTAACCGGTTCGGTTAATTAACCGGTTTTTTTTCCTTTTTTTTTGAATTTTTCGGTTATTTTTTCGGTTAACTAGTCTATCGGTTAAAAAACCGGTTTAAAAAAACCGGTTAATAACCGGTTATTATACTAAACACTTATAACCGGTTACTAACCTACGGTTAAAAATAACCACTAACCGGTTATTCCTAAATCAGTTATTAACCGGTTACGGTTTCGGTTAATAACCGGTTACGGTTAATTAACCGGTTATTTTGTGCACCTCTACACACACATACAATTGTTCAATTTCTCGAAAGTCAGACTTGTATCCGATTAAATTATTTGGGAGAACCACCGAAATAATTTGATCTGAGAGTGAATACATGTCTCTCTGATCATCCAGTTATCTATCTGAAAATTCCCCAACATATTTTTATAGTAATAATGAAAAATGTAATTGATTAGTAGTTGCTCAATAGATACCCGACGGTTAATTTTTTTAACCTAGTAGGTTTACTCGAAATCCACGGGAAACCTAACACCCGACGAATAATTACCTGATAGAAACCCAACAGGCTTGAGACAAGCTTAGCTAATCGGGTACAGGGTTGGAATTGCCTAACCACGTCCCAAACCCGTCCTATTGGTAGCCCATCTTTTGAGTTTAGCCCATCGTATCTGTACTAGTGGGCTACTTTTATAAAACTTCCCCAATAAAAAAAATATATATAGTAGATACGTAGGGATGTTGTGACAAGTCAAAGAATTTAAGTTAGGGAGCAGGTGGGGTGCGGTGAAAGAAGGTGGTTGTCGGTGGGTGGCGATGAAACACCAAAGAGTTATTTAATTTCTCTTTTAGTATTAGTGGTAAATGCTTTCAAGCAATAATTTAAGTAAATACAGATTATCGTTTCATGTTAATTATGGGTGTTAACAAGCTCATAGGCTTCGAGAGCTACTTGTGATCGGCTAAGTTAAAAGCTCGAACGAGTCGAGCCTTAACAAGCTCAAGCCTGAAATAGAGTTTGTTTAGTTACCGAGCCCGAGTTCGAGTCTGAAATACAAAGTGTGTTTAGGCTCGCGAGCCTAAACGAGTCCATACAAAGTTTTAGTATTTATATAATAATGATAACGATAATGATAATGATAACGTTGGCAAGTCGAGCTTGAGCCGAGCCCTGACTCGTTTAAGCGATATTGTAACGAGCTTGAGCCGAGTTTTAAACTCGTTTGGGGTTGTTCTCAAAATAGATTGAGCCGAACTCGAGCTTTGGGTTTTACTCGTAAGCTGATCTTGAGCTTAAGTAAATAGGCTCGAATCGAGCTGAGCTCGAGCTTTATAAAAATATGGCGAGTCTCGTTTACACCGTTACTCTAGCTGATTAAAACCAAAGAACAACATGTAATCTAAACTAAAGTATGCATGTAAATAGAGAATGTTATTAGAAAAAGAAATGCATGTAAATGGACAATGTTATTAGAAAAAGAAAATTTCTTCTCGCCCTTCTTTTTGAACGACAAATAACCGACATTTAAAACCAAAAATAGTAGACTGCTACACACCCAAATTAATAAAAAATAGAGTAAAGAATATTTTTTTGTCGTATAAAATTTCTGCTTTATTAAATAGAGTACATTTATATACATCATTAGAAAAATAAATCCGGCGTCTGCTACTAGTTAATACTTTATGTATAACTACATATACTAGATTTCAAATTAAACTTTCTATTAAATATATAGTAAATACTTAAATTTCTGCACGAGTTCGGCCAATTTTGAATATTGCATAAAATAAACAACCAATTCGAATTGATTTGATTTGAAAAGGAAAAGAAACGCAGAAATAGGACCAAAGAAAAAAGTGGCCAAGAATTGCATGCGCAATATGATGTTGTTTGGGTCCCGCTTACTCCATCCTTTGAATCTGGTTCTTAAAATATTTTAGTGGACAAGTCCAACCCTTTTCCGGGCTCTCGTTAAAGAAGGTGTATGTCGAATCGCTCAGGTCTATGTATGCATCGAACGAAGTCGATGGGGAGTCCTTCACGGCACAATCGACACAGGGACGACTATCACTCAAGTCCTCACTAGAGTTAGGAGTATCGTCGGAAACAACGAAGTTGTTTGAATGCGTTTCCAACCCTTCTTCTTGGTTATCATCTTGGAAAAGATTATTGAAATCTTTCTTAAGTTCTTTTAACCAATTAATAATTAGATCTTCTAGTTGAAATAATTAATCGAGAAGCATTTCTCCTAAAATATCCGGTTGGGCGCATTCGAGGGAGAGATAGGGATTATTTTTACTTTCGCCTCTCTTAAGGATACTAGGAAATGATGGGTCTATATAGTGGGGTTTATAATTTAGAAAATAACATTCTAATTCTTTATGGTTACCACCACATAATTGACACCACATAGTACCATAAGAGTGCCGAAAGTAAAAAGTATCAGTATCACTCATGTTTGTGTCAGAAATTACCAACCGTCGGGATCTTACAGTTCTGTTTTCAGTAACTGAAACTTGGGCACGGGGGCGTGTTGAGTGGGCACGGCCCCGTGTTCAGCTTACTGTCTGACTTAAAACAGGATTGCCAGTTCCAATGATTAGGCACGGGGTGTGTTCAGCGGGCACGGCCCGTGCTGAGTTCTGCAGAAGCTGAAAAATTAAGAAAAATCCTAAAAAAAAAAAAAAAAAATAAGAAAAACGATTAGGCCGTTGATTCCTAACTTTCTTAAAATCCTTGTGTCCCCGGCAACGGCGCCAAAAACTTGATGCGTGTGAAGTGTTATATATTTTAGGTGTATATTTTAAGCCCCTTTAACACTTTTTTTAAGCCAAGTTTTAAATTTATAAAACACGATATTTACTAACACTAAACACACATATGGGCAAGTGCACCCATCGTGAGCGTAGTATAGTGTTGGTAAGATACCGAGGTCGTCCAAGGACACAAGAGCTTTTAGTACCGGTTTATCCTCAACGTCTAATCAAAATAAAAAGTTTAGAAAAATGTTTTAAACTAAGAAAAATAAAAATTAACTAAAATGCTGAAAATAAAAATAAAAAGAAAAACAGATAGACAAGATGAATCACTTGGTTCCGACTCGTATCTAGTGTAACCTTTGATTATTTCCGCACTTTTGCACTTATTTAAGAGATTATCTTAGTTATTGTAGTAGGCCCCTTTTTTGAAGGTGACGTTACCCTCACCCCATTAGTTTGAGTCAGCAAGGATACAATCTTAAAAGGGTGGATTATTGGAAGATAATTAATTAAGTTATTAATGCAAATTATGGTAGGCCCCTATTTTGGAGGTGACGTTACCCTCGACTAAGTAGTCTGAGTCAGCAGGGATACAGTCCTAAATAGCCGGGTTATAGTATTAATAGTAGTTAACTTATGAGGGGATCAAAGAGTTTGGACCCCCGCCATCCAATACCGTTAAGTATTGAAGGAGGTCCTACTAAATTTGACCCAGGTCCATTGCAGGACCTCTAAACGCTGAACAATGGCAAGACCTTTACCAAACCGTTCCCTTAACCCCCGACCAGGTAGCCAACATACCTCCATATAGACCGTGGAGATATGAATGGTGAAAATCTTTTATTTTATATAGACAGTAAAATAATGCCAAGACACCACGAACAAACGATAAGGAAAGATCACCTTCAACATAAGCAACTAGTTATTAAAGTCATTAATACAAAACCAAGTAAAAAGTGCGAAAAGATTAGAAATAAAAAGTATTACACTAGACACTTTGTCTTCACCAAGTGATGTAAGAGACTTAGGCAAACATGGTCTTGATTGTCAAGAACTCTTACGATCAATCTTGGATCCCGAGACGACTCACACACTCTCTGATGAACAATGGATGATGGTGGTGGATGATGGTGTTATGGTGGTGGTGGGTGGTGGGTGGTGGGTGAAGTGTGAGAGAGGTGGTGTGCCAAGGGAAGGTTTGAGCTTGAGCCAAGCACTCCTATTTATAGGCTGAACAGAAGCTCGTGCACCGTGCCCAGTGGGCACGGCCCCGTGTCCACATCCTTCTCTTTCTTCATTTATTGCAGCTTGTCTTATTAGTTGACCACGCCCCCGTGTCCGCTGAGCACGACCCCGTGTGCAGAAGAATCTTTGTACTATGAAGATTTGCCTGGATTGTGCGAATCTTATAGTTGACCACGGCCCCGTGTCCGCTGAGCACGACACCGTGGTGGGCAATAGAAGCTTCTACCACTTTGTCTTTTCTGCTGACACTTGGGCACGCCCCCGTGCTGGCTGAGCACGGGGCGTGTTCAGTCTTCTGTTGTCTTGTTTTGCTTGGGAAGATGCTGTCGTGGGGTCGGGCATGTCACGTCTTGTTCCTTTTCTTGTATTTATGTTAGATTTTGATGTCTTTTTGCTTCTTTTGTTAATTTGAGCTCATTTAATCCTGAAAATACAAAAGGAAGACAAAAGCACACTTTTTCCAACATTAGTACTAAAAAAGGGTTAGTTTTATGCCACAATTGATGTAATTTATATGTTGCATTTTGCATACATCACTAACCCATGTTAATTTTTTCAGTTAAATGAATGTGAAATGACTAGATTGCCCCTGAAAAAAAAAAAAGATGGCTCACCCTTATCTTCTTCCTCCCCTCTCTCTTTAAAACCCACCACCACCGTCTTCAACCGAGTGCAAAATTTGTTCAGGGGCAATCTAGTCATTTTGCATACATTTAACTGAGAAAATTAACATGAGTTAGTGATAAGGATCAGCCGAGTGCAAAATTTGCAACCACTGGGACCAACTCTGTAATTAGTAAACTATTAGTACCAAGTCTGCAATAAGTATAACCACAAAGACCTACCTTTAATTTATTTAAATCTTTGCTTAACTAAAGGCCGTAGGCTAGCGGTATTTGTTGGGAACTACCAAGCTTTATCGTGGCCTTGTGCGTGAAGGAACGACTCGAGATATTAACCTGGTTAATAAGTTAATTAAAAGTATATTAATTAATTAGCGGATTTGTTTCTATACTTGTTACGTTAAGAAGTGTGTTTACATAAATATCATGTAATTGATTAATAGGTTTCTTAGTTATAGTCTAACATGTCTCGGTTAGCTATCTATACCAATCAAATTGGTAGGGAATATTGTAACTTGGACTTTTTGAGTTAGATTTCTCCATAATAAAGATTCGTGAGAGTTTAACCGTGGAGAATCATATTCCTATTTGTGTTCATTGTTTCTGGTTAGGGGAGGGGGGATGGTTACTAGTGGTAGGATTCTATCACTCCCACTATCCAATCAAATCATGCCATGTCATCACCCAATATTCTATCACTAGTGATAGAAATGTAGTGGGGTGGTATCACTAGTGATGGGATTCCAATGTACAAGTATTAATGCACAATGTACAAGATACACATTCATCACCCAATATCTTCAACGCGTTATATATATAACGAGTTATACCCTATCACTCGTTATGGAAGTGGAGACGGCGGTGTTCCAAGTGCTATCACTCGTTATGGTGACTCCATAACGGACCACCCCGTGTGGCCTTACAACATTCTGTACCAATTAATCTCTTGAATTGATACAAGAGCCGGTTTGAAGTAACCCGAACTCCGTTTTTGTGCGGCAAGAAGAAACAACATATACTTTTGTTTCCTTAATTGTTGTGTGGTGCATCTTGGCACACTTGACTGAATAATTAATTGTATGTTTATCTTGGTTAACCACAAACAACAAAACAATTAATTGTTATATTGAATTTTAAAATAGGGAGAAAACAACGTGATCTACCAAGGAATCAATTAATTTTTTTATTGAATTTCAAAATAGTGACAAAACTATGTGATCTGTTTTCTTGTGATTCAAGTAGCCTCGAACAAAGAAGGCTGCTGATTGAGAAACGGGATTGCGTAATCAATAAGTTGGTCGTGATAAAAAATCGTGACCATCATCAGGCGGTTCCGAGTTCCATCGAAAATTTCCAGTCATGAGTTAAGGGCTGGATCAAGGTGAACTTTCATCGGCCTCAAAGTCAACCTCAATGACCTATAAGCGGAAGAGTAAGATAGGTGATCAACCACCACCGATCAAAGAACATGGTACAAACCCATCTTCGTTTCAATGCCTGATGCTTACCATAACAAATGACAAAACCTGGAGTATGCGTATGGCGGTTATTTTCAGGATTCATGGAGTTTAGGATGTAACTAATCCGGGTTCCAATGATGCGAAGAAAAATGACGTGGCGAAGACGCTTATGTTTCAGTCGATACCGGAGGAACAAATTTTACACATTGGTAATTTGAAGCTAGCAAATGTGATGTGGGAAGCAATAAAGTCAAGGAATCTCGGTGCCGAACGTGTGAAAGAAGCAAGACTTCAAACCTTAATAACGAAATTCGATGGTTTGAAGATGAGGGACAGCGAACCGAATGATGAGTATGCCTCTAAGCTGTCATTTATTGCTTCTAAGGTGGCTACATTGGGGGAAGCGATTGAGGAACGAAAACTTGTCAAGAAATTCTTTACTAGTCTGCCAAGGCGTTTTATTCACATTGTGGCCTCACTTGAATAAGTTTTGGACTATGTACGGAAAACATGGAAACGATAATTCGGGTAAGTTAATGTTTTCTAAATCAGAATCTTCTTCTAACCGTGGAAGTGAAACTGATAGGGGTCAAGGTCAAGGATCCCACTCGTCGCGAGGGCGTGACTGTGGTCGTGATAACATTCAAAACCGTGATAAAAAAGAAGATAATAAAACCCAATACAACCGAAAGTAAAAGGATAAAAAGCGTGATTTATCGGAAATCAAATGTTACCGATGTGGCAAATATGGACACTTTGTTTCAAAGTGTCCAGATCGATTAAAAAATAATGAGGCGAACATGACACACGCTGAGGAACGAAATAATGGGGTTGATGGAACATTCTTAAGATGAAGACCGTTCAAGAAACAATCTTTTTAAATGAAGAAAATGTTTTGTCAAAGAAATTTGAAGCCGATTCTAGCGAAAAAGATGTTTGGTACCTTGATAATGGAGCTAGCAATCACCTGACGGGTAACCGAAGTTATTTTGCAGTGCTAAATGAGTGGATAACTGGTAGTGTGAAGTTTGGTGACGGTTCGCTTGTAATGATTAAAGGAAAATGGTCGATTTTATTTGAAGGTAAAACCGATGAACAAAAGCTTTTAACCGATATTTATTATATCCAATATTTGTAGAGTAACATGATGAGTTTGGATCATGCAACCGAATTTGAATGTGAAATTTAGATGAAAGATAATTTTCTAACGATGTTTGATAGTGGTGGAAAATTATTGTTGCGTGTGGCTCATTCGAAAAAGCGTTTGTACAAGGTGAAATTGAATGTGGACACTCATGTTTGTCTTATGACGAAAATCAGTGAAGACATGCTAGTTTCAAGACCTTAGAGCAAATGAATGGGTTGGTCTTTAAAGTTCCAAAGATTAATCACTAGAATAAGGCGTGTGAAACGTTTGTGGTTGAAAACAAATGCGAAAATCGTTCCCAATGAAGGCATTTGGTGAAATCAAGTTCAAGGAGAAGCTAGATCTACTTGGCGTTGAAGACCTCTCATATACGACTCAGGTATTCAGGGGTGAATGTTGGGAATTACCAAGCCATATTGTGGCCTTGTGCGTGAAGGATCGACGGGAGACATTAACTTGGTTAACAAATCAATTAAACATATATTAATTAATTAGTGTATTATTATCTAAAGTTCCTATACATGTTAGATTAAGAAGACTGTTTAGATAAATATCATGTAATTAATTAATAGGTTTTCTGGTTATAGTCTAACGGGTCTAGGTTAGCTATATATACATACCAATCAAATTGGTTGGGAAAATTGTAACTTTGAGTTTTTGAGTTAGATTTCTCCATAATAAAGATTATTTGGTTTTTAACATCGTATTCCGATTTGTGTTCATTGTTTCCTATTACAACATTTTTAATCAGTTTAGAGTAAATTGCCATTTTAGTCCCTGAGTTTTGTCCAAATTTGCCATTTTGATCCAAATAGTTTTATTTTCTCCCCTGGGTCCCTGACTTTTACCATCTGTTGCCATTTTGATCACTTTGCCTAACTCCATCCAAAAACCCAGTTACTCTTTTCAATTTAAACCTTTTCATTGCCATTTTGATCCAATTCCAAAAAATCAAAAAAATTCCAAAAAATCAAAAAAATTCCAAAAAATTCTAAAAAATCTAAAAAATTCAAAAAAAATCTAAAAAATTCAAAAAAATCTAAAAAATTCTAAAAAATCTAAAAAATTCAAAAAAATTTAAAAAATTCTAAAAAATCATAAAATTCTAAAAAATTCAAAAAAATATAAAAATAAAAAAAATTCTAAAAAATCATAAAAATTCTAAAAAATCCAAATAATTCTAAAAAATCCAAAAAATCCGTTTCGGCGCGAACCGTTTCGAACACGAACCGTTTTGGCGCGAACCGTTTCGAACACGAACCGTTTCGACGCGAACCGTTTCGACCCGTACCGTTTCGAAGCCGAACCGTTTCAAGCCGAACCGTTTCGACCCGTACCGTTTCGAACCGAACCGTGCCGTATCGAACCGAACCGTTTCGAGCTGAACCGTTTCGAACCGAACCGTGCCGTATCGAACCGAACCGAACCGTTTCGAGCTGAACCGTTTCGAGCCGAACCGTTTCGAACCAAACCGTTTCGAGCCGAACCGTTTCGAACCAAACCGTTTCGAGCTGAACCGTTTCGACCCGAACCGTTTCGACCCGTACCGTTTCGACCCGAACCGTTTCGAGCTGAACCGTTTTGACGCGAACCGTTTCGACCCGTACCGTTTCGAATCCGAAAACACTTCGGTTCGATACGGTACTGGTCGAAACGGTACGGCTCGAAACGGTTCGGCTCGAAACGGTTCGGCTCGAAACGGTTCGGCTCGAAACGGTACGGTTCGAAAACGTTCGGCTCGAAACGGTTCGGGTCGAAACGGTACGGGTCGAAACGGTTCGGGTCGAAACGGTTCGGCTCGAAACGGTTCGGCTCGAAACGGTTCGGCTCGAAACGGTTCGGCTCGAAACGGCACGGTTCGATACGGCACGGTTCGATACGGCACGGTTCGGTTCGAAACGGTACGGGTCGAAACGGTACGGCTCAAAATGGTTCGCGTCGAAACGGTACGGTTCGAAACGGTTCGGCTCAAAACGGTTCGGGTTCGAAACGGTACGGTTCGAAACGGTTCGGGTTCGAAACGGTTCGCGTCGAAACGGTTCGGTTCGATACAGTACGGGTCGAAACGATACGGTTCGAAACGGTTCGCGTCGAAACGGTTCGGTTCGAAACGGTACGGGTCGAAACGCTTCGCGTCGAAACGGTTCGGGTTCGAAACGGTACGGGTCGAAACGGTTCGTGTCGAAACGGTTCGGCTCGAAACGGTTCGCGTCGAAACGGTTCGGTTCGATACGGTACGGGTCGAAACGGTTCACGTCGAAACGGTACGGTTCGATACGGTACGGGTTCGAAACGGTTCGCATCGAAACGGTTCGGTTCGATACGGTACGGGTCGAAACGGTTCGGTTCGAAACGGTACGGGTCGAAACGGTTCGTGCCGAAACATTTAATGATTTTTGGATTTTTTAGATTTTTTTTTATTTTTTAGAATTTTTATTATGTTTTAGAATTTTTTTGATTTTTTAGAATTTTTATGATTTTTTAGAATTTTTTTTATTTTTATATTTTTTTGAATTTTTTAGAATTTTTATGATTTTTTAGAATTTTTTTATATTTTTTAGAATTTTTATGATTTTTTAGATTTTTTTGAATTTTTTAGATTTTTTTGAATTTTTTAGATTTTTTAGAATTTTTTGAATTTTTTTGATTTTTTGGAATTTTTTTGATTTTTTGGATTTGGATCAAAATGGCAACTGAAAACATTTTTTAAGGAAATCCCCAAAGTACCCCTGTTACAAACTGGGTTTTTGGATGGAGTTAGGCAAAGTGATCAAAATGGCAACATATGGTAAAAGTCAGGGACCCAGGGGAGAAAATAAAACTATTTGGATCAAAATGGCAAATTTGGACAAAACTCAGGGACTAAAATGGCAATTTACTCATCAGTTTATTATTGTGGTTGAATACGTATCCTCCCCATGAGATTGAACGTAATAGTTTTATTGTTGATAAACATATAGATTTCGAGAGCGTATATTAGCGATAAAAAATAGATCTATATTATCTACAACACCGAGGAAGGAGGCTGGTGACACTAACAAAACGAATTTATAATGTATATTCAAAACTTAACTTCAATTTTTTCCCATTTGAACTGTAGAATTCACAAAATTACGATCAAACAGCAAAACTAGTTAACAACATGTGTAAAGAAAGTTATGCTCCCATGAGTTGGTAATACTAGTACTGACAACATAAGCAAAGTTATTTACTTATTACTTTTCTTTTTCTGTTTTTTGGGAAAGGCTGTCATAAAGCATCGCTATGTTCTAAAGACAAAGTTTTTTTTCTTTGTGTAGTATATGCAAACTTTTTGGCTTTATATTTTAACGGCACACATTACAATTACAACATCTATGTAACATCTTGATACCATTAATTAATCGTGCTACAAGCCTTTTGATGTATACTTTTTGACTTTATATGTTTAAGAACAAAGATAATAAGATTATATGAACCGTGTTAGTTGATTAAGTTGTATGTATAGGTATGTACTAACTTGGGAATAGTCATCTTAGAAATTAAAAATGAAGTAATATATTATATAGAGTAAACTTCAATTTTCGTCCCTGTGGTTTGCTGATTTTAACAGTTTCAGTCCAATAGTTTATAAATTACAGTTATCATCCATTAATTTCCTGATTTTAACAGTTTCAGTCCATACCAGTGTGGACTGAAACTGTTAAAATCAGGAAACTAATGGACTGAAACTGTTAAAATCAGGAAACTAATGGATGATAACTGTTAAAATCAGGAAACTAATGGATGATAACTGTAATTTATAAACTATTGGACTGAAACTGTTAAAATCAGCAAACCACAGGGACGAAAATTGAAGTTTACTCTAATATATAACATGCAAAACTGAGTTACCTACCTTTTGAATTAGATATTAGCATGCATGCTGCTTTGATAAAGTGATACAGAAAACTAAAATGGATTTTTGTTGTGTTGCAATGTTTGTCAAAATAACCATCACTACATATATGACTTCGGAGAACCAGGTACTTTCTTTTGTCTCAAAAAGAAATTACAACCTTTTTATTGTAACTTTTATAAGAATCATATATGCCCCTTTAGTTTTAAATTACAAAATACATCTGATTTAACATATATACATTAATCAAAGTTTTTCCAAAGACAACCAAAACTACAAAAAATTGTCAAAATAAGCATAACCTAAAATGATATATAATATAATATAATACTCACATGAGGGTTCGCTACAAAATCATAAATAATTCAAAATCAAATTAGTACAATCATTTATTTTTATATTTCTCGGAGGTTCTAACATTACTACTAAATTAAATCTATTTGAATTTGTGGTGTATACATATTGTGTAAATAAATATATATGGCCTTTCCATACACAGATACACACACATGTAAGGTGAGGTTGTTTTACAAAATACTAAATCATTGTAAAAATAAGAATAAAAATACATAAATCATGTAAATTGTTTAATCAATGGTTTATATATTTTAAATTTTGTACCCTTACACACAATGTATATGTTATATATATATATATAAGGTAAGGTTGTAGAGTGAACACTAGTGTATTTGTGAACTAAGTGAACAAATCCTGGTTATTGAGTTACATCATCAAATCGTAAAATACACTTATGTATTGATAATCAAGGGCTAGAATTAGTTCACTAGTGTTCACTATCAAAGGGGTTGTTCACAAATGAACCTAGGCCCCCCCCCCTCTCTCTCTCTCTCTCTCTCTATATATATATATATATATATATATATACCCACATAATGTATATATAAAAATCAAATAATTTGTTTATAAGTTTCTTTTTAATTTCTAACCGTTTACCTAAACATATATAAGTTATGTGTAAATAATAACATACATATGACTTACATGTACATATGTTTAATACTTAAACAGTTCTTTTAATATATATATATATAGAAAGTATATCGTACATTACGGCTTAACGTACTTCACGTACAACAACGTGCGTGATTTGTTATATAACATGCGTGATTAATGTTTTCAATATGCGTGATTATTATGTTTCAACATGCGTGATTTTGGATTTTTGAGTTATAACGTGCGTTATTTTAAAATGAACGTGGGTAATTACTTGTCGTACGTGATGTACGTTAAGCCGTAATGTACGTTAACCTTCATCTCTCTCTCTCTCTCTATATATATATATATAGTAGGGATCCTACGGAAAGTGTGTTTTTCGTAGAAAGTCTAGGAAGCGATCTGGGCCATCCAATAGGTGTGTTTAATGGTTGAGATCATCTTGGTGGCATTTTGGTAATATGTGTTTCTTAAAATAGGATTATTTAATTAATCAGGGATAGATATGTCATTTAGCTTGTTTTAAATATGGAAATAATTGTCATTCCATAACCACCCCACATTTTATGCGATTTCTCTCTCTCTCTCTCTCTCCCTTTCTCTCTCTCTCTTCCTTCTATTCTTCATGAAGAAACACATCGTATTAATCTGCTTGCTGTTAAAACACAGCGTCAAGAAATCCAACAGCATTACCAGCATGGATGGTAAAACACAACTTATGAATCTGTTTGCTGTTAAAACACAACTGTATGAATCTGAATGCTAAAACACAACTATATGAATTTGCTTGCTGTTAAAACACAACTGTATGAATCTGAATGCTAAAACACAACTGTATGAATCTGCTTGCTGTTAAACCACAACTGTATGAATCTGCTTGCTGTTAAAACATAACTGTATGAATCTGCTTGCTGTTAAAACACAACTGTATGAATCTGAATGCTAAAACACAATTGTATGAATCTGCTTGCTGTTAAAACACAACTATATGAATCTGAATGCTAAAACATAACTGTATGAATCGGCTTGCTGTTAAAACACAACTGTATGAATCTGCTTGCTGCTAAAACACAACTGTATTAATTTGCTTGTTGTTAAAACACATCGTCAAGAAAACGGAGATGATACGAACAATATTTGAATGGTGATGATGAACTCGGAGATGGTGGAGATGGAGAAGTGTTTAACGATGACGAAGACGAAGAAGGAGAAGGTTGCGAAATACAAAAAATCTTGGAGAAACAGTTTCCATAATTATAGGCATTGTTAGTTAATGAGAGATAAAATTTCGAAAATAAAATAAAATGTCAAATTACACAAGTGCCCTTTTAGTTAAAATCACTCCATGCCACGTGTCACATTCTTATTGCTTCCTAGACTTTCTAGGAAAAACCCACTTTCTACCCAACTCCTCCTCTATATATATGGGTCAGGATTTAGAGAAAATGATGAAAAGTGTGAGAATGGTGAGAACGCTTATCGATCGTCCGATCAAAACAATCTATGGACTAGATTGGCGTGGTGGCGTTTTCGTAAATAACACGAATTCTATTGAGTCGACGCGCTTCATTAAGGGTAAAAAGGTCTTTACACTTCTAAACCAAAACGCCAACTAGTGAATAAAATGCCATTACTGCCCAAAACACATCCCTATATAAACAAAACATTCTCATACATAAGAACACACCTCCCCCAACCTGAAAACGCCATATTTCTACTATATAACATTCATCTTACAACGCCAAAAAATCCAAAACATACCAATCATTTTAGAAAACGCCAAAATCTCTCAAATATAAAAAATTTCCAAAAAATGGACTTTTCTTTCAGATACACTATTCCCTCAGAAAAACGCCAAAAATGCCAAAAATGGTTTCTTGTATATTCAATATTGTTCTACGCGAAGTTTCGGAAAAATGCATTCTTTCCTGAGGTGCTGCGACTCAAATAACATTTTGCTGAATGAGATGGACAAAACTTCAAGAAAAAGATACTGGGGTCAAACTTATGTCAGTTTTTGTGTTTTGTTATTGATGAATATTATAATGGCATGAATTAGACGAATGACACTGATGAGTGGTTTGAAGATACATATTCAAACAAAAAACTCATGTCATATTGTCTTTCCAAACAGCCAAAAAACACAAGCATGACAAAGCCAAACCGCCAGTGAACATGTTTCAAAGAAGAAAGAGACTGACGACAGTGAAGATTTGAAAAGATGAATTGTTTCTATTTTTATTTTTTTAATTTTCTTTTTCTGTTGTATGTTATGTATTTTTCAACTTAGAATAAAAAAATAACATTATATTAATAAAACGCCAAAAGTCATAATTATTGTGAAACGCCATAATGAAGCAAAACGCCAAAAACTCCCAACCTATAATAAAAGTAATTTAGAGAAGAATTATTAAAAGCTAAAAATGGAAACAAACGCCAAAAACTACTTAAAGCCATTAAAAAACGCCAAACTTGGAAGATGGAATGTCTAAGACCATAAAAACTCATAAAAACCCGAACAAAATCAGTAAAAAATACATACAGTAACTGAAAAGACGACTACTTTATTAATATCATTTATTATAAATAAAAATCCCGCCTAAATTACGCGCCAAAAACATCCTATAAGGGAGACGTCTCTGCACAATCAACTGATCACACCACCAAAAAAATAAACGCCATCTTTCCAACAAACCATTCACTTTAAAACGCTAAAAAAGATACTTAAAAAATCCACAGATGCAGAACGTCATTTCTTCTTTATTGAGTATTGTTCTGAATGAAATTTCACTGAATGGATTCTACTGAGGTGGGTATATCTATAAGCTTTTGCTGAATGAGATGGACAAATTTTCATGAAAAAACGAAGAAAAAAAGACTTTTACCCCTTAATGAAGACGGGCGTTATGAAGGAAAAAAAGGATCTACATAAGGTATTCAAAACAGGTTCAAAACGCCAAAAAGGTTAAAGTAAAAGAGGCTGATGACAGTGAAGATTTGGAAGAGAAATTAGATTATATATTTTTTTTAGTTTCTATTGTTTGTTATCTAATTCTCTGATTTTATTATCTAATTCTCTACTAAAATTTTTTTAATATAAAACGCCAAAAACACCAAAACGACTGATAGTCTGAAAACTGAGAGAACGGATGCTAGCAAAGCACGATGTTTGCTATAAAACGCCAAAAACGCCAAACAAGGTATTACTGAAAAATCAACGCTAATTCACCGATGAAAATGAACGAAAAAATAAATGCTAAACAGTAAAAGGAAGAGACGGTAACATTATTGCCAAACATTTATTATATTAAAAACCACTGCATGGAAAACTAAATTTATTTATCTTTTCAAAACGCCATAATTGTCTGTCAAATTATAGACCTGTATCCTACTTGATATAATAAACATCAAGAAATTTACTGATGTTTTTTACATCATAGACATGCATCCTGATTTAAAAAACAATAAAAACGCCAAAACATAATTAAAACGCCAAAATATTAAATATGATCCAGATCTACAAACAATAAAACGCGTATTTATTAAACGCCAAAAAATGGAAACGGGATGTGACACGCGTTTAAAAAAAAGAAAATATGAAAGGACAAAAAAACCCCTCCACCCTTCTCTATACCACGTGACACGTGTTAGGCCAGGAAGCGTTCTCACCGTTCTCACACTTTTGAGCGTTTTCTCCTGATCCCGTTTCTCTCTCTCTCTCTCTCTCTCTATATATATATATATATAGAATTGCGCTAAAATAAGAACCAGCTCGAGTTGTAAGAACCGTGAGAACTTTTTGATCCGAGGCGAGGTGGACCAAATTTTTTTTTTCATAAACGTAGATGCGTGTATTATAAACACATTTGTAAAAAAAATTCAAAAAAAAATGTCGTGTGTGTAGTTTTGAGCACCACAAGTTTGTGTTTACGGGTACCGTAAATTTTCCGGTAAGATTTACGGTACCCGTAAACGCAAACTTGTGGTGCTCAAAACTACACGCACGACATTTTTTTTGAATTTTTTTTTACAAATGTGTTTATAATACACGCAACTACGTTTATGAAAAAAAAATTTGGTCCACCTCGCCCCGTACGGTGTAGTTCTCACGGTTCTTACAACTCTAGGTGGTTCTCATTTTAGCGGTCCCCTATATATATATATATAGAGAGAGAGAGAGAGAGAGAGAGAGAAAGTATAATGTACAAAAGGGCTTAACGTACGTTAATGTACGCGACAGAAAAACAACTTGCGTGATTAATATATAACGTGCGTGTTTTGTAGGATAAGGGCTCCCATGCGTGATTTTTGACTCTCATGCGTGATTATTAGGCTCCCATGCGTGATTATCACAAAACCAACGGTTCCATGCGTTATTTTACTGTCCCATGCGTGATTATAGCCCAGATCTGATGGTTATCAGTGTCGCGTACGTGAAGTACGATAAGGCCTTTTGTATGTTAACCGCTCCCTATATATATATATATATAGAGTAGGAGTTGGGTGGAAAGTCTATTTTTCCTAGAAAGTGTAGGAAGGAATAAGAATTGGACATGTGTCATTGAGAGATTTTAAGTAGAAGGGCTATCATGTAATTTCACATTTTAATTTTATTTTTGGAATGTATCTTCATTAACTAAAATTCCATGATTTGGGGAATTTTTATTATTTTCGAATTCAAATCTGGAAGTCAATGTGTTCATTAACTAAAATTCAATGTCACATTACATCGCATATTCCATTGTTTAGAAGATTACTGGAATTTATCAGCATGTTCTTGGTGCTGTGTTTTAACAGTTTACAGGGCTAAAGTCAATTTTTTTTATAGATCCCACAATATAAAGATGGTAAAACACAGTGTATGAATCTGATTGCTATTAAAACACAATTGTATGAATCTGAATGCTAAAACACAAATGTATGAATCTGATTGCTGTTAAAACACAACTGTATGAATCTGAATGCTAAAACACAAGTGTATGAATCTGCTTGCTGTTAAAAGTTAAAACACAACTGTATGAATCTGTTTGCTGTTAAAACACAACTGTATGAATCTGAAAGCTAAAACACAACTGTATGAATCTGCTTGCTGTTAAAACACATCTGTATGAATCTGGATGCTAAAACACAACTGTATGAATCTGAATGCTAAAACACAACTGTATAAATCTGCTTGCTGTTAAAACACATCTGTATGAATCTGCTTGCTGTTAAAACACAACTGTATGAATCTGTTTGCTGTTAAAACACATCTGTATGAATCTGCTTGCTAAAACACAACTGTATGAATCTGCTTGCTGTTAAAACACATCTGTATGAATCTGTTTGCTGTTAAAACACATCTGTATGAATCTGTTTGCTGTTAAAACACATCTGTATGAATCTGCTTGCTAAAACACATCTGTATGAATCTGTTTGCTGTTAAAACACATCTGTATGAATCTGAATGCTAAAACACAACTGTATGAATCTGTTTGCTGTTAAAACACATCTGTATGAATCTGAATGCTAAAACACATCTGTATGAATCTGTTTGCTGTTAAAACACATCTGTATGAATCTGAATGCTAAAACACAACTGTATGAATCTGTTTGCTGTTAAAACACATCTGTATGAATCTGAATGCTAAAACACAACTGTATGAATCTGCTTGCTGTTAAAACACAACTGTATGAATCTGTTTGCTGTTAAAACACATCTGTATGAATCTGAATGCTAAAACACAACTGTATGAATCTGCTTGCTATTAAAACACATCGTCAAGAAAACGGAGATGATAAGAACAATATTTTGAATGGTGATGATGAACTCGGAGATGGTGGAGATGGAGAAGTGTTTTAATTTGATCCGGTGCTCTCCATCGTTTCTAAAGTTATCTTCTTCCATAATTGTAGTTATTTTTGGTAGGGATTGGGGTTTCCAAGATGGGTTTGGAGAGAGAGAGAGGGAAAATCGCTTGAATTTAGGAACTGGGCGGTTATCTAATTGATTTAAAACATAGCCATTGACAAAATTGCCCCTACTCATTTAAAACAATCAATTAATTAAAATCAAATATTACAAGATTGCCATTGATTTAATCTCAACCCTTAAACACACCAATTGGATGGACCAGATCGCTTCCTAGACTTTCTAGGAAAAACACACTTTCCGTGCGAACCCTACTATATATATATATATATATATATATATATATAGGGTAGGGATCTTGTACATTAATCCAGAAGTGCGAGAAGTGTATTATTACACTATATAACACCATATAAATACCGTATAACATTATGTAACACCATATAACACTATATAACAATATATAACACTATACATCTATCATAGACATGCTATCAGACAAAATATAGTGTTATATTTGTTATATAGTGTTAGATAGTGTTACATAGTGTTATATGGTGTTATATGATGTTACATAGTGTTACCCGGTGTTTATATGGTGTTATATATAGTGTTATAATACACTTCTCACACTTCTGGATTAATGTGAGAAGTGTAGATAGAGGATCCAGTACATTAATCCAGAAGTGTGAGAAGTGTATTATAACACTATATATAACACTATGTAACACCATATAAACACCGGGTAACACTATGTAACACCATATAAGAGCATTCACATCCAACCCACTAAAATATGTGAGTGGAGTTTTTATAATATAAAAAGTATAAAAAGTGGTTGTGAATGGAGGAGAGAGAAAATGTTACTGTTTATCTGTATATTTGGGGGGACACTGTTCAACCCCATTAAATTTTTAATATATTTTGAAAGTGGTTGTGAGTGGAGGAGTGAAAAAAGGTAATGATAAATGTATAAAAAATATTATTTAATTGAAAAGGAGAGAGAAAATGTAGTGTTTTTTTAGTGTAATTTAGGGTGAAAATATAATGGAGTGGATGTGAATGCTCTAACACCATATAACACTATGTAACACTATATAACAAATATAACACTATATTTTGTCTGATAGCATGTCTATGATAGATGTATAGTGTTATATATTGTTATATAGTGTTACATAGTGTTATATGGTGTTACATAATGTTTATATGGTGTTATATAGTGTTATATATAGTGTTATAATACACTTCTCACACTTCTAGATTAATGTACAGGATCCCTACTCTATAAGTGTAATATAAACTCTGTATTTATGAAAAAGACAAATATATTTGGATATAGATATAGATTTCTATAGTTGAATATTATTAGTGCAAATAACATAGGCATAAGTTTCAAACAGAAGGCCACAAGGACTTTCTTCCACAATAAATAAAATAACAACATTTTTCAACTTAGGCTACTATTTATATTTATATTATTATATATATCAAATGACAACATATGATTGCTACAGTAGTATACTTGAGGGTATTTTCGTAAATTCCCTGTCCATTGTGCACGCTTTTGTAATCCACCTCTTCCGTCTCTCCCTAACCTTTCATTGTTTCGTCTCTCACTGTTCTTCACTTCAATCCCACACAATCCCTAAACCCTAAGCCGCCTACCCCCAATTTCCACAATCAATACACACAATATGGATCAATCCATCACCTAAAGCAGAAGCCTTGAAGCAGTTTTCTTCTTTACCCTCTTCAAGCAGTTTTCTTCTTTGGTAGAAACTCACGCTGGTCCTCTGTTCCCCTCTTCGTACTCTCCAGCCCAGAACAGCGTGCGCCTCCGCCGATCTCCTCCGTCAACGAAGACGAATCTACCTCATTCTACCGGAACCAAACCCTAGCATTGAAATAGGTCTTCGAGATTTCCAGTTCGAATTTTCTCTTCTCCGATTCACCGGTCCGCCGCTGTCAGCCACTCCGTCCGTCCACCGCGGTCAGTCATCGATTCACAGGTCCGCCGCTGTCAGCCACTCCGTCAGTCCACCGCGGTCAGTCATTCCGCTTCAGGTATTCTCTCATTCGTTTACTGGCTTCGTCAATCTATATATAATCCCTTTATTAAATAAAGATCAAAGAGTTTTAGGTTTCTGAAAGTATAAAAATCTATTATAAGATTCACTTGCAGGGATGATGTATAGAGGCATAGATATTGGAATTATATGAAAGTTAATGCTGTTCCATCATCCATGTGTCATTTTTTCGATAGAATAAATTTATGTTATAAAAATGCTTTGGAACCTTCTTATTGTTTTGATTTTAATATATAATAATATGCATTATTTATCTTATATGTGCATTGTTGCTTAAGTTGTATGTGGATTTGTAGGAACATGTATAAATTCTGGCTAATTTTATAACATATGTTTTATGTCTTTTTTTATCTTTTTTTTTTCAATATTTAATGGTACATTCTCATAGATGGAACAGTGACTTTGTGGGCTCTCTATGTGGAACCATATAATAAACCTCTGGCTTTTCTTTCTTGTGTACCACAGGTCCACAATGGTCCCTTTACACATTTACACTTTGTATTCTGACAGTTTCTTCTTTCATGTGATATTTTTTATATATCTTTTACCTTTTCATTTCTTTTGTTGAACTTCTATTATTTGTTCTTTTTTATTAGATTTGGACATGACTCAGTCACTCAGACCCATTCAATTATTTATCTTCAATTTCATCAAAATATAATCTAATTAGCTTTTATTGTTTGATGTTTGCAGCCTGCAGGTGTTCTGATTGAATCAAAATTGATTCATTTCGTTCTGAATTGGACATTGTTCTACAAATTTGATATCGTAGGGTTTCAATTGTTTATATACATCAAATCCAGGTATTATATTCAATTTTGTTGAAATTTAACCTAATGACTTATCAGCTTCAATTGTTTAATGCTTGCAAGCGTTCTAATTAGATCGAAATATTTATCGTTTCTTTCTAAATTTGAGGCTGTACCAATTTTTTTAAATTATTGAGATTCTGCCTTTAATTTATTCCGTTCGCTCATTGAATCGGCCTTTTAAGTTTAACATGTTAAGAAATTCTTTGGGGACCCATTTATTTAACCTTTATAGCGTTTTGTCTTTTCAATATGTTAAATTATTAGTTTCCTGCTTCTCTTAAAAAGTTCCTGAGGTTTTGTTAAATTTGTAGTCTTGTGTTTAGAGTTTTGATTAGTATCATCTGTTTCATTAAAGTTTTCTTAAACAAGTAAAAGTACGTTAAAGACTGAAGTAATAATTAGTATTTGCATTTGTTTGACTGACTGTGGATAGGTTAATTTTGACTTGGGTTTCGACTTTCATGGATTCAGGACCTATCATCGCAATTGAAAATAGGAGCCATAGAAGGCTACACACATGCTTCATGGTATTCTTTAATCGTTGTTGTCTCCAAACCTATAGCATGAAGGTAGTTTTAATTCTTTTTGAAGACCTCATGAAAATTGCAATGTACAATTTGTTTTAGCAACTCTTTAATCGGCCTCTCTAAAAAGATTGTCGGTTGTATATTACAGGTTACAAAACACAGTTGCTTCCCGGTCCGTGGTTGTTTACTTTTGGTAATATTTTAATTTAGTAAGCAGTATATTTGTTAAAATGTCACATACCGCTATTAGTTTCATGTTTACGGTTGTTTTTATAACTGACTGATCATATATGAATGTTTACCAGTTACGTATTCTTTAGTGTTTTATGAGATGTCACCACAACGGTCGCGTGGTAAACGTCCATTAAGCGATAGTGTGTACGAAGTTGGTGAATCTTCACGTGTTCGTCCATCCCGTAGAATGTCGCAACTTATGCAATCAGTTATTGGTGACAACTCTGCCGCATCCTCGCTGATTTGGAGGCCACTTCCTGTGTATTTAGATTCTGGGGACTGCCGTTTCGTATGTGAGTTCTGTAGTGCAATGTTCTGGTTTGGAGAAAAAGTTTTATATGCTTCCCGTAGTGAACGGCCACGGTATAATCAATGTTGTAAATCGGGTTGTGTAAGGCTGCCATTTCCTCTTAATCCGCCAATTGTCATCAGACAACTTTTTGAAAACTCTCATTTCATGGAAAATATTAGAGCATAAAAAATATGTTTTCCATGACATCGTTTGGAGCAGACATTGATGATACCATTAACGATGGTCGTGGTCCCTACGTCTTTAAAGTTTCAGGACAAGTTTCACATTGGATTGGATCTTTATGTCCTCCATCAAACGAGAAACGTCGTTTTCTTCAAATGTATATTTATGATACAGCAAATGAAATTTCAAATAGGCTTCGCTTCTTTACTAACTCAAGCGGCCAGAATCTTTCAACTGCAATTGTAAGTGATCTAAGTGAAACGCTTCATTCTTGCAATGAATATGCTCGCCTTTTTAAGAATTCTATTGAATTGTGTGGTAACGGAAATGCCACTGACTTCAGTATCCGTCTTTATAACAATGTTCCCGATCGAAGATATGAACCTCCTGCACCTGGTACATTAGGTGGCATCGTACGTGGTGATGATTCAAATATTAGCAATTATGATATTATTCTTCACAAGAAGGACGACACTCCTCAAAGAGTAAGCAAACTTCATCCATCTTACATGCCTTTTCAATATCCTTTGCTTTTCCCTTTTGCTGAGCAAGGTTGGTCTCCAAACCTTCGATTGCATATGGCTGGTCATTCACAAAACAAAAAAATGACTATCAACATGTACTACAGTTATCAACTTCATGACCGTCAAAATGTGTACTCTCTTTTGCTAAAAGGTGGTCGATTATTTCAACAGTATTTAGTGGACGCATATATATGCATAGAACAGAGTAGGTTGGAATACATAAATGCCAACCAAGATTTGTTCCGTTCAGAGTATGTCTCTGGTCTCTATGATGCTCTTTCTAGAGGTGATACAAATTGCCACAATATAGGCAAGCGAATCTTTTTGCCATCTTCGTTCACAGGGGGGCCACAGTATATGTATAAGCATTATTAGGATGCCCTAGCAATATGCAGGGTCTTTGGTAATCCCTAATACTTCATTACATTCACATGCAATGTTAAATGGCCCGAAATCGTTAGACACTTTATTGCCATTGGTTGCACGCATTCTGAAGATCGTCCTGATATTGTAGCACGCGTTTTCCAAATCAAAGTTCAGGAGTTTATTAAGTTTATGAAAGAGGATAAAACGTTTGGTGACGTTGCGGCATGTTAGTATTCCTTTTCCTTTGTTATTTATTTGTCTTCACTTTGTTCACTTATGTGCCTAACAATTTGTTTTATTAATTCTTCCTCAGACTTGTATACTATTGAATTTCAAAAGAGAGGTCTACCACACTGCCACACCTTACTCTGGGTAACCGCTCCTTTCAGAATACAAGATGCCTCAGAAGTTGACCCCTATGTTACTGCTGAGTTTCCAGACCCTGACACAAAATCTTCTTTATATAAAACTGTTACAGAGTGTATGGTTCACGGCCCATGTGGATTGCTCAATCCAAAGGCTCCGTGTATGCGTGATGGTAAATGTTCCAAAAGTTTCCCGAAAAACTTCGAAACTGTCACCTGGTTTGACAAGGAAGGATATGTTCATTATAAACGATCACCCAATGGCCATCATGTGTTGAGGAATGGTATTCAAATTGACAATGGTTATGTTGTCCCTTATAACAAACGTTTGTCTAGCCGTTTCAACGCCCATATAAATGTAGAATACTGTGGATGGAACATGATGATTAAGTACTTATTCAAATACATATCAAAAGGAGCAGATCGTGTTAGATTTGCAATTCAGCAAGCCGAACAGGATTCAACATCTACATCCACAAATGGTCATTCGTCGGTTGATGAGATTAAAAATTTTGTAGACGGAAGATTTATTTGCCCACACGAGGCGGCATGGAGAATTTTGAACTTCGCAATTCATGAACGCAATCCTGCTGTGCAAATACTAGCAGTCCACTTGGAGGGAATGCAAAATGTTACTTTCAGAGACAATAGCAAATTACAGTCCATTATCAACAACCCGTCTTTCGGGAAGACGACTTTAACCGAGTGGTTGTCTAACAACAACTCAGAAACAAAATCAGAAGGACGAAATCTGACCTACACTGAATACCCTTCCAAATATCGCTGGGATGCATCTGGGAAAGTATGGATTCGTCGAGTACAACTACGTACTCCAGCAATAGGACGTCTTACGTATGTTCATCCCACTTCAGGGGAGTTATTTTATCTACGCATGTTGCTATGTCATCAAAGAGGTTGTAAGTCGTTTGCAGACATACGCACAGTTTCAAACCCTACACACGCAACTTTTCGAGATGCATGTGAGGCGCTGGGTTTAATAGGTGATGATAGAGAATGGCAAACAACCTTTATTGATGCTTCTACTTGGGCCACATCGTCTGAATTAAGATCACTTTTTGTTCATATGCTTTTGTTTTGCGAGGTAAATAAACCTCTACTTTTATGGGAAACTGAATGGGAAAAGATGTCTGATGACATACGTCTGTCAATTAATCGTTCTTCTCGAAATACCAATTTATTTGTAAATGACTTCGATTTACAACAACAAGTATTGTTGGAAATTGAAAAGCTGCTAAGGTCTGCTACTCCATCGAAGTCACTTAAGGATTTTGGTCTTCCCATGCCGTCTGAGGCTGTCCTTGCAACATTGAGAAACCGACTTCTAATGGAAGAACCAAGTTATGACAGACCAGCTTTAGCTGCTCAACACTCTCAAATGCACGCATCCCTTAATGCAGATCAATTACGTGTCTATAATGCTGCAATACATCCACACACCAGTGAAACTCAGGTGCTGTTATTTGTTTACGGCCATGGCGGAACGGGAAAAACTTTCTTGTGGAATACAATAATATCCTTCTTTAGGTCTATTGGCAAAATTGTGCTTGCAGTTGCTGCCTCAGGAATTGCCTCTCTTTTGTTGCCCTCTGGTAGGACAGCTCACTCCCGGTTCCACATACCAATAGAGTTAACAGATCAGTCAACATGTTTCATAAAAAAAATACTCAACTTGCTGATCTTCTAAAACAGACGACGATAATTATTTGGGATGAGGCGCCAATGAGTGATCGTCGATGTTTTGAATGCCTTGATAGAACATTGAAAGACATTCTTGAAAATGATGCACGTCCATTTGGTGGTAAGTCTGTACTTCTTGGAGGTGATTTTCGTCAAACACTCCCAGTGAAACCCAGAAGCACACGATCAGAAATCATCGCCTCATCGTTACCAATGTCCTACTTATGGCAGTTTTTCAAAGTGTATAAATTAAACGAGAATATGCGTGTTAGAGGTGATGCTCAAAACCCAACATCTATGCAAGATTCCAACAACTTCGCTTCATGGCTACTAGACATTGGGAATGGGTTAGTAGGAGATCCTGATGTGCAAGATCCACAGAACACACGAACCATTCAGATTCCTTCTAATTTTCTAATTGAACCTGGTGAAAATGGCATCCGTTCTCTTATCAACTTTGTCTATGATGAATCCATACTTAATTATCCACCAGCTGAGAATTTATCAAATAGAGCCATTGTTTGCCCAAAGAATGAAACAGCAGATGAAATAAACAAAATCGTGTTGAATCTAACTCCTGGAGAAACAAGATCTTATATCAGTTATGATTCAATGATACCATATGCGCAAAACACAACAGATGTTGATGCCTTATATCCACAAGAATATCTAAACGAGCTAAGTTTTCCTGGCATCCCCCCTCATCGACTAGATTTAAAAATCAATACACCTGTCATGCTTATTCGTAACATAAATCAAACGTTAGGTCTATGCAATGGTACTCGATTGTTGATATCTCAATTATTGCCGACTATCATAGAAGCACGCATAATAACTGGTACTTCAATAGGTAATCGTGTATATATCCCAAGAATTAAATTTGTACATAAGACTAATGATTTACCTTTTTCGTTTATAAGAAGACAATTTCCATTGAAAATATGCTATGCTATGACTATTAACAAAAGCCAAGGTCAATCTCTTAACAAAATTGGCATATATCTTCCTGAACCAGTATTTACTCATGGTCAATTATACGTTGCCCTTTCCCGAGCAACTTCTCCATCTTCACTTAAAATTCTTATCACACCTTCTAACACCACCTATGAAGAGTGTACCAAAAATGTTGTTTTTTCTGACTTGATGAGTAAACTAGATGACCATCAGGTTCTTCTCATAAAACACTCATTTCATACATGTTTGTTTTGTCATTGTAATATATTAATCTTTGATGCACAACATTTTAGACTGTATTCAATCTAATATATTTAATCTACTTACCATCTCAACATAAATTTTTTTCTATAATCACATCCCAGGTTCCTACAAATGTTGACTGAAAAGATATCCTCCTTAGAGCTGGGTTCACCAAGAATCACAATTGAAGTGCCCACTCTCAGATTGGAAACCACATATGCACTCAAACAAAAGCTGCCACACTTTTGTCAATAATGTGAGTTTATATTTGCCTAACATTTACATCACCCCTATCCATTTTTCTCCAATAAGTCGGGGGTATTTTCGTCTTTTTTTAACTTAAAGGGCAATTTCGTCTTTTCCAACGGTATTCGGTCTTTTTATATAAAGTGGAAAAGACCGAATTGCCCTTTAAGTTAGCATAAAAATATGAAAACACCCCTACCTTAACTGAGAAAAATGGATGGAGTTAACAAGCGAAATGAAAATGGCAAGATTTGTTTCCTGACAAAAATGTTCATATTACTCATTTTGGTTTAGCAACTTTGTTTGTTTGCCTCAAAACTAAGAAAAGTCTCAGAAAGTCTCCCCAACACAAACAATTCACAAATCTCGCCTGATTGCCTGAAAGCTTTCTTCCGACTGGGTGGTGAAAACGGTAGGTCAGGATACGTTACCGGAGGTCGTGGCGGTGGCAGTGGTTGGGGAAATAGAGGCGGTGGTTGGGGTGGTAGAGACGTGGAGGTTAATCCTTTCGGTAATGACGATATCGACAGTTCTGAAGAGATTAAAACAGAGCAGGAAAACAGCGGTATCAATTTCGATGCGTACGAGGATATTCCTGTAGAAACGAGTGCTGAAAACGTAACACCTCCGGTTTCCTGACAAAAATGTTCATCTTACTCATTTTGGTTTAACAACTTTGTTTGTTTGCCTCAAAACTAAGAAAAGTCTCAGAAAGTCTCCCCAACACAAACAATTCACAAATCTCGCCTGATTGCCTGAAAGCTTTCTTTCGACTGGGTGGTGAAAACGGTAGGTCAGGATACGTTACCGGAGGTCGTGGCGGTGGCAGTGGTTGGGGAAATAGAGGCGGTGGTTGGGGCGGTAGAGACGTGGAGGTTAATCCTTTCGGTAATGACGATATCGACAATTCTGAAGAGATTAAAACAGAGCAGGAAAACAGCGGTATCAATTTCGATGCGTACGAGGATATTCCTGTAGAAACGAGTGCTGAAAACGTAACACCTCCGGTTAATACATTTGCAGAGATAGACTTAGGGGAAGCTCTGAATAATAATATTAGAAGGTGCAAATATGTCAAACCGACACCTGCTCAACGTTATACGATTCCCATATCTCTTGCGGGTCGGGATTTAATGGCGTGTGCTCAAACTGGGTCGGGGAAAACAGCAGCGTTTTGCTTTCCGATAATCAGTGGAATTATGCGGGCCCAATTTCCGCAGAGACCACGTAGGACCCGGCCTGTGTTTCCGCTTGCGTTAATTATATCCCCTACAAGAGAACTCTCCTGCCAGGTTTTTATTTATGAATACATCTTTAAACGTTATTTATGTTTTTTCGATGATTTGCTAAGTTCACGTATGTATGTTGCATTACATGCAGATACACGAGGAGGCAAGGAAGTTTTCGTATCAGACATGTGTCAACGTGGTGATTGTTTATGGAGGAACGCCGATTAATCAACAGGTAACTTGAACTGAAGATTTGTATTTAAGTGGTAAACGGACACGTATGAATTGATTTAAGTGCTCTTTTTCTTAATATATTTATATTAGTTAGTAGTTATGCGGATGAT
Source organism: Helianthus tuberosus (assembly GCA_030545235.1). NCBI lineage: Eukaryota > Viridiplantae > Streptophyta > Magnoliopsida > Asterales > Asteraceae > Helianthus > Helianthus tuberosus. Next base: position 13,302,690 of record CM060381.1, read on the forward strand.
TAACTGCAACTTTTAACATGACTGGAGGGTATATGTGTATATCTATTCTTTTTGGGTTAAAGTGACTTTTTTTTACCAGATCTGTGGATATGTGTATCAGTGTATAAACATTTTCCATACACGGTGCTTATCGTTAACACCCTGATATTTTTTTTCCAGTTAATAGGCGTTGCTTTAATCGACCAAAAGAGACGGGATTCATTAGAGGTGCTGCAGTTGTAACGCAATCTCAATTCAATTCATTGCCAACGCTAACTATGTGCAGCTGTTACTGCCTGCCGTCATTGACCTATAGCATGCCAAGTTCTGATAAACATTCTGCAGGAAAACATTTTATACAACTTTGTTTTGTACATTCTTGATATATAGGCTAGGCGATGTTTTATGGAACGTTGATGTAACAAAACACTTGGGTTTTATCACCTGTGATGCATATGAAATGGATCCCCGCCGCATCGCGGCGGGTGTTAAATCTAGTTATTAAACATAAAACATCGAATACCTAAAAAGTACTAGGAATTATTTGTCAAATGTAAATACAGTAGTTTTTGCCCCGTCTGTGTTACGGGGCACTAAACCGAAAATTTCTCTATCATAACATGTACGTCTGTGTTTCGGTTACTTGTACATACTACTTATAACATGATCTAAAAAAATTAAATCGAGTCAAACAGTTAAAACAAAACACTACTATAGTTTTGCAAAAAAAAAAAAAAAAAAAAAAAAAAGATGGAAACACTAAAATTTTTAATTGGGGGCAAAATTGTAATTTTTAACCCAGTCAACCAATTAAAACAAAACAATACAATAATTTTGTAAAAAAAAACTAAAACGATGACGTTACTGTAATTTTACACCCGGGGCATAGTTTGACAGGGAAAAAAATGATGGCAAAACTGTAAATTTGAAATGAGGGCAAAATCGATATTTTTGGCTGGGAGGGAAAAAACTAAAACCAATGGTAAAACTGTAAATATAAACGGAGTAAAATCGTAACTTCGCTTGACCAATGTTGAAGCGCCGGCTAGCCGCCCATTTCCTCCAATGACAGGGAAACACTATTCCCTGTCATATCTTTTGTTGTTATAGGTAACCAATGGTACAACTAGACAGCTGGCCGCCCATTTCCTCCAATGACAAGGAAACACTATTTCCTGTCATATTTTTTGTTGTTATAGGTATTGTGTTCGTATATAAAATACTTTCTAGTGTTTATGTATAACAAAGTCACAAGTAAATAACCATAAAAGAATTATATAAATCATCTTACAGAGATCAAGGTGATACACCCCTTAAATATATTTTATATAAATGTTCTTTTATTGTTTTAAGAATAAATTGTCATTTTAGTCTACGAGTTTTGACCCAAAATACCACTTTAGTCTAAATAGTTTTTTCTGCTATTTTAGTCAAAATAGATTTTTTTGTTATTTTAGTTACTGGTATTTTTTGCTATTTTCATCCACCACCACCACCTTCCACCACCCACCCCATCACAACTTTCTATCACCGCCAACCCATGCCTGCACCGTTACCAACCACCCCACCACCATCACCACCCATCATTTCCACCACCACCGGCCACTTTTCCGCCACCCATGTCATCAACCAACACCACCGCCATCGTTTTCATCGTAAATCGGCATACCACCATCCCCATACCATCGCACATGAAAAAAATATGGTTTGACCAGAATGACCCTAAGTTAACTAAATGGAGTTAGTGGGTTGGATGAAAATGACAAAAAGTGATAAAAGTTAGTGACTATAATGGCATAAAAAACTATTTGGACTAAAATGAAAAAAAAAAACTATTTGAATTAAAGTGGCATTTTAAGTCGGGAAAATTACAAGTATTGTCCTTTACGTTTATATCAAATTTCAGGGCGCTGTCATCTGGCTTTAAAATTGACGAGTTTTGTACTTAATGTTTCAAAATCTTGCAGAGTATGTTCTTTCACCCTAACCCAATTAACTTTTATCGTTAAATGAGATCATATGCAACACACATGAGGGCATATCGGTCTTTTCCCCTACTCTCTTCGTTTTCCTCTAAAAATACAAACACAAACACACACACACACACACACACACACACACTCTATCTCTATTCTATCTGTATCACTCTTTTCCTGCAACCAAGATCTTCAGCCACCACCACCGCCGGTAACAAATCTTTGGCCACCAGATCTAAGGGTTGTTGTAGTGTTTCCTTCAGAGCTGCAAACGAAGAGGGTAACAATTTTCTGCCATTAGATATAAGGTTCGCTTCGCGACGGCTCTGTGTTTCATTCAAAATTGCAAACGACGGTGAGTAGTTCAGATCTTCAATTCGATTGCGAGTTTAGATTTAGAAGGTGTGGTGGTGGTCGATTTAGGAGATTAGGGTTTCTTGGTGGCAGTTGCAAGTGGTGGCTGATGTGTGGCGATGGTTATCTGGTGTGTGAATTTGGCCAGAAAAGATTTGGGGTTGGGAGGTTGGTGGTTGTGATGGTGAATGATGCGTTGGTGGCTGTGGAGGGTGTAATATTAGCTCTTCACTATTGAAATTAATTTCCTTGGACATAATCATACTTTTTAGTAATAAGAAATAATGACCTCAAATATTGCTTTGAGTAAACTTCCGTTTTGCTCCCTATGGTTTGGTCATTTTAACGGTTTTGCTCTAATAGTTTAAAAGTAGCCATTTTCCTCCCTGATATTTCGAGTTTGTCGCCAGTTTGCTCCCTAATATTTCGAGTTTGTCACCAGTTTCCTCCCTGGTGGAGTTAGAGGCTGGGAGCAAAATGAAGATGAGTTAGAAAAATCAGGGAGGAAAATGGCTATTTTTAAACTATTGGAGCAAAACCGTTAAAATGACCAAACTACAGGGAGCAAAACGGAAGTTTACTCTATTGCTTTAGATTTTGATACGATCTCTTCTGGGCTTTTCTTAATTTCCATGAGAGAGAGTGGTAGATGGGAGACCATATATATATAATAACAATAATTTTTAAAAATATTTTGATTTATTTTTTAAATAATATTAAATAATTGAGTAAAAAGACCATATTACCCTTGCCTAATATGATTTAACAAAAAAAATTAATTGGGTTACGCTTAAAGGATATACAGTGCAATATTTTGAAACATTAAGTATAAAACTCGTCAACTTTTGCGTCAAATGACACCGCCTGCAAAATGATATTCAGATAAAAGTCAAAACTTGTAATTTACTTGTTTTCACCTCAGAAAATTCCATACAAGTCCCTTCATGCCATCCAAATAGCCCATGCAAAATATTTCTTCACAACAAAACACTTACATTCCAGTTTAAATATAATTTATATAGGATTCACAATAGATTCTTTATACCTGCCTACCCTTCTTGCCATCCAAATAGCTCATGCAAAAAAAATTCTTCAGAACAAAACACTTACATTAAACCATCCCCGCGTTGAGGTGGGGGCATAAAAACATGTCAAGTTGCACCAATACTACACCACTGTCGGTGACCACCAACACCAGAAAAGCTTGTAAAAACAAAATAAATTAAAAAGAAAATAAATAACACCCAACGAAAAGCAAAGTAAAATCTTTGAACCACGTACGCCCGTTGAGGCGTGTTAATGTGAAGAAATTAGACCGAAACGTAAAACATAGAAAAAAATAACTAAGATGGTCTAGGACCCGCGCGTTGCGACGAACTTGCCAAACAGGAAAAAATAAGCGTGTTGTTACGTGCCTGTCAAACGGGAAAAAATTGACGAAAAAACGTTGAACCCCACACGTACGTTGCGTCGTGTTAACTTGCAAAATATAAAACGAAACGAAAAACTTGCAAAAAGATGAAAAATATGGGGCATCAAACTGAAAAATCATTTAAAAAAAAAAAACTCTTCATGCTAAGGGCACAACTCTATAAAAAAACATAATTGTTGCTTATTTATGATTTAATAAGGTTTCTTAAAATCATCATACAAACTTCAATACATAGAGTACAAACAACAATGCCAATTATGATTTAATAAGATTTTTTAAAACTATCATACAAACTTCAATACATAGAGTATAAACAACAATGTAAAGAATTATTACAAATTGATAGTATATAATTTATAATAACATTCACAGTAAAATCTTTATCTCCCTATATTTTTATAGAATCTAAGATAAATGTTTAAAAATAATTTTTTTACACTGCATATCAGAACCACTAAATCTACACTCTATTTTAATAATTAGAAAAGTTGCTATAAAAAACTACTATTCATCTACCATTGAATTATGGTGAATGTATAAAACAAGGAATATTATAAAATAATTGTTTGTGGATATGATAAAAATTAAAAAGGATGGATGAGATGTGATGTGAGAGGTTTTTTTAAGATCAGAGATGAATTTTTAAAAATGTGAATTTTAGTTTAAAGTATAAGGTAGAAGATGGTGGAGCTATTATGAATGATCTAAGTATTCTTCACTGTTTTTATAGCATCATGGTACGTAACACGACATAAATGGCCTATATAGTGATAAACACGCCAAAAAATTAATATATATCCTAAACACATAAGAAAAGACCTTAGTGTTAATCACCATCTTGCACTGAAAATTCCACGCCATCTGATTTTGCAACTAGAGTGAACCCAATATATAACTGATTTCACTTGTAAAAAAATGAACGTTTATTACATGACGCCATAAATCGAACACATGTCGATATCATATTTGTTGATATCATGACAATATTGTTATTATTAGAGTAAATTGTCATTTTAGTCCCTGAGTTTTGTCCAAATTTGCCATTTTAATCCAAATAGTTTTATTTTCTCCCCTGGGTCCCTGACTTTTACCATATGTTGCCATTTTGATCACTTTGCCTAACTCCATCCAAAAACCCAGTTTGTAACAGGGGTACTTTGGGGATTTCCTTAAAAAATGTTTTCAGTTGCCATTTTGATCCAAATCCAAAAAATCAAAAAAATTCCAAAAAATAAAAAAAATTCAAAAAATTCTAAAAAATCTAAAAAATTCAAAAAAATCTAAAAAATTCAAAAAAATCTAAAAAATCATAAAAATTCTAAAAAATATAAAAAAATTCTAAAAAATCATAAAAATTCTAAAAAATTCAAAAAAATATAAAAATAAAAAAAATTCTAAAAAATCATAAAAATTCTAAAAAATCAAAAAAATTCTAAAACATAATAAAAATTCTAAAAAATAAAAAAAAATCTAAAAAATCCAAAAATCATTAAATGTTTCGGCACGAACCGTTTCGACCCGTACCGTTTCGAACCGAACTGTTTCGACCCGTACCGTATCGAACCGAACCGTTTCGATGCGAACCGTTTCGAACCCGTACCGTATCGAACCGTACCGTTTCGACGTGAACCGTTTCGAACCGTACCGTTTCGACCCGTACCGTATCGAACCGAACCGTTTCGACGCGAACCGTTTCGAGCCGAACCGTTTCGACACGAACCGTTTCGACCCGTACCGTTTCGAACCCGAACCGTTTCGACGCGAAGCGTTTCGACCCGTACCGTTTCGAACCGAACCGTTTCGACGCGAACCGTTTCGAACCGTATCGTTTCGACCCGTACTGTATCGAACCGAACCGTTTCGACACGAACCGTTTCGAACCCGAACCGTTTCGAACCGTACCGTTTCGAACCCGAACCGTTTTGAGCCGAACCGTTTCGAACCGTACCGTTTCGACGCGAACCATTTTGAGCCGTACCGTTTCGACCCGTACCGTTTCGAACCGAACCGTGCCGTATCGAACCGTGCCGTATCGAACCGTGCCGTTTCGAGCTGACCCGTTTCGAGCCGAACCGTTTCGAGCCGAACCGTTTCGAGCCGAACCGTTTCGAGCCGAACCGTTTCGAGCCGAACCGTTTCGAGCCGAACCGTTTCGACCCGTACCGTTTCGACCCGAACCGTTTCGAGCCGAACCGTTTCGAGCCGAACCGTTTCGACCCGAACCGTTTCGACCCGAACCGTTTCGAGCCGAACCGTTTCGAGCCGAACCGTTTCGAGCCGAACCGTTTCGAGCCGAACCGTTTCGAGCCGAACCGTTTCGAGCCGAACCGTTTCGAGCCGAACCGTTTCGAACCGTACCGTTTCGAACCGAAGTGTTTTCGGATTCGAAACGGTACGGGTCGAAACGGTTCGCGTCAAAACGGTTCGGGTCGAAACGGTTCGGGTCGAAACGGTTCGGGTTGAAACGGTTCAGCTCGAAACGGTTTGGTTCGAAACGGTTCGGCTCGAAACGGTTTGGTTCGAAACGGTTCGGCTCGAAACGGTTCAGCTCGAAACGGTTCGGTTCGGTTCGATACGGCACGGTTCGGTTCGAAACGGTTCAGCTCGAAACGGTTCGGTTCGATACGGCACGGTTCGGTTCGAAACGGTACGGGTCGAAACGGTTCGGCTTCGAAACGGTACGGGTCGAAACGGTTCGCGTCGAAACGGTTCGTGTTCGAAACGGTTCGCGCCAAAACGGCTCGTGTTCGAAACGGTTCGCGCCGAAACGGATTTTTTGGATTTTTTAGAATTATTTGGATTTTTTAGAATTTTTATGATTTTTTAGAATTTTTTTTATTTTTATATTTTTTTGAATTTTTTAGAATTTTATGATTTTTTAGAATTTTTTAAATTTTTTTGAATTTTTTAGATTTTTTAGAATTTTTTGAATTTTTTAGATTTTTTTTGAATTTTTTAGATTTTTTAGAATTTTTTGGAATTTTTTTGATTTTTTGGAATTGGATCAAAATGGCAATGAAAAGGTTTAAATTGAAAAGAGTAACTGGGTTTTTGGATGGAGTTAGGCAAAGTGATCAAAATGGCAACAGATGGTAAAAGTCAGGGACCCAGGGGAGAAAATAAAACTATTTGGATCAAAATGGCAAATTTGGACAAAACTCAGGGACTAAAATGGCAATTTACTCTTATTATTATTTTTTGTTTTCTTTATCGGTTGTCATAGTGTGTAATACCGACCAAATTCTGACCCCGTTTTCACCACAACGCGTGAGTTTAATGGCACTAGTTCTCTTAACAGCTATAAAACTTGCAAAATTGATGTGTGAAAAGAGAATGAAATCAGAGGGGGAAAAAGCTAACTTGATTGGTGTGAGTTTGACAGAAAAAGTTTGCATTTGTGTTTCAAGTGTAGTATTTCTTCATCCTCACACCTTATTATGTAAGAAGATGAAAACACAAGCTAGGTAAAGAGACAAGATGATAAGAAGTAAAATGTGAGTTAGCTTATTGATCATCCTCTTTTTTATTATAGACATAGAAAGAAATTTAAAACCTTAAAATATTTATAAATAAATTATATAGTTGATTAATTACTTAATATATGTTATGTATCATGTATGTTTTTTTTTTATTGTAGGCAAAGCTCTCTCTCCCCAAGATACACACATTAAAGCATAGAACGTCCACACAAACCTCTCAAACATTCCTTTTTGTGCTTTTTGAACATCAGTGGAAAGTAAAGTTTCATCTCTCTCTCTCTCCCTCAAGAATACATAGCTTCTTTCAGCCATGGATACGGCTCACTGGCCACAGGTAGATAGCTTGATCTTTAATCCTTTTTATCATCTTCACTAATTATCTACAGAATCCAAAACATAAACAAACCTTAACGGTATTTTAATTTGTTGTAATTAAGTTTTATCATATCATGAAACTCATGTTATCTAGATCAAACCAAACTATAGTTTTGCTTCTAATTTCTATTTCTTTATATCATCGATTATAATCCCATAACTAGTTGGATCTTCAACTGTAATTCTTCTTCATGATCATTTTATTGTTTTTCTTCAAAATACTGTGTTAGTTTATGAATATATATATATGTGTGCAATAAAGGGTGGATTAGTTATATGGATTGAAAAGCATAAAGCAGTCTTCCTGTTCTATTCATTTGTCTGCAAATCTTAAAGTAATTTTTGGATCTTTATGTCTTTATCTTTCTTTTATGCAAATTATTTCTTACCTTTTTCTTTATTGGTTTTGTTTATATAGGAGATAATGAAGCCTACGGAAGAAATAGTGGTACAAAACACCACAAGTTCATGTTCAAAACCCTCTTCAAATTCTTCATCTTTGGAAAGAAAAGCAAGACCACAAAAAGATTCAGCTGTAAACTGTCCAAGATGCAATTCTACAAACACAAAGTTTTGTTATTATAACAATTACAGCCTCTCACAACCAAGATACTTTTGCAAGACTTGTAGAAGGTATTGGACAGAAGGTGGGTCCCTTAGAAATGTTCCTGTTGGTGGTGGTTCAAGGAAGAACAAGAGATCATTTTCTTCCATTTCATCTCATTCTTCAATGTCAAAGAAACTTCCTGATCTAGTTGTACCTCCTGCACCTTCACCACTACTTTCTCAAAACCCTAGGATGCATCATGAACATGGACAAGATCTCAATCTAGGATTCCCATCAACCAATGATTTCAAGACAATTTCTGAGCTCATCCAAGCACCCAATTTTGATGGGATCAAGAATACTACTTCTGGTTCAGCCACTTCAGCTCAACTTTCAGCTTTGGAACTCTTGACAGGTATTACAACAAAGGGTATGATGAATTCCTTCATGCCAATTCCGAATCCTGGCCCGAATTCGGTCTACTCATCGTCAGGACAGTTGATGATCCCCGGGCCAGAATTCAAGATTCCAGCGCTTCATTTTTCCTTGGATGGAATGGAAGGAAATGGTGAACAAAATAACAACTATGGAAGTAGCATCCATGAGAGTTCAAGTGGGAGGCTTTTGTTCCCATTTGGAGATCTGAAAACAAGCACAATAACAACAACTACATCTCATGATGGACATCATAATGTTGAACAAAATAGAGACCAGAATGGTGCAGATGCCAATGGCTTTTGGAGTGGAATGTTAGGAGGAGGTTCATGGTAAACACTTATATATACATATATAACAATCTTTGGGGGTTTAATTTCTTTCTTTCTTACGACTGTTTTACATGATTAATTTCTAATTTTCAAATGGTGGGTGGTAATTACTTGTTTGGATTTCTTAAGAAACTAACTTGATAGAATCATACAATTAATATTGGGTCTCTCTTCTTTCTTTATAAACATATTTTATGTTTAGTGGTATTTATCTTGATCTTCAACTATGAGAGTCTTGAGACAAGACTTGTACACTTGATCAGAAGATTAAAAGACTTGAAGAAAAGAGACTGAAGATGATCAAGGAAACAAAGCAAAGCAAAGCAAATATTTTTATGAAGAGAAACCAACTGTTGTGTATCACTGGTTGACTGGGTTTGGGGTACAAACAATAATGTATGATGTACAATTCGTATAATTTATTTGGTTGAATTTCTTGTTTTTGTTCCAACCTTTATACTAATCTGGTAGGATATATTGTAGTGTCTTGCAGTTGCATGCATACATATTTTAAGTCTTTTTCAATCTTTATTCATTGCATTAAAGTTACTTTGGCATGCATCTTTATGTGTATGTGTTTACTTTGTGGAGATGTTGAAAATGCTTTACCTGCTTCAACTGAAAGTTACAACCACTTCATCATTCTATATAGAAACAGTCTCCAATTACATATATACACCAATATGCATAGTTGTATAGTACAACACCTGAAAGATGCTTGTAATTTTTAAACTTGAACTCCAATTTTTTTCCAAGGTGAATGATGATTACTTTAACATGCCATGTTTTCTCTAAGATATTGTTTTCAATTTTCTTGTTTCCACTTTGAAAAAGGATCTGACAACAACCCTACTTTTTAGCGAAAATATTGTTTTCAATTTTCTTATTCAAGGGACCTAAAACACTCCCCTTGGTGAATGTGCTAAAGGAAAGGGAATAAAAATCGATCTCCCTAAACCCACTTGATATATGATTTTGAGGCTTATATTGCTCATATTATTTTATTTTTTAATTGAATAAATAATCCACTTGTAGCTTTTGGCTGTAACCCACTCGATGTGAATCATAATCATCACTTCCTATTATTTTATGTACACACATGTGAATAATATTTTGTATATGTGGCTCATGTCTAGAGATGCATGATGAGCACTAATAGTGCATGATGTTGGAGTCCCTTTCACTTACCAAATTGAGAGGCCTAATTTGTACATTTAATGTGTTTTCGTTGTACTAGGGTTTGGGTTTTGGTTTCTTCTCGCTTGGAGTGACATGACTACATGAGTATCCACTAGAGAAACTCTCCAAAATAACCAACATATATATATTGATATTATAGAATATAAAAACAATAAGAAAGAAGCAAGCTTTATAATTGATCTTGATAGAAAGTTCCGTGTAATCAACAACTACAGCAAACAATGGCGAAACTTGAGATTTCTGACCGGGGGTCGAAAACATATATACGAAAAATTTCTATAAAACCGGGAGGTCAAAAACGTATATACCCAAAAATTTCTATACGAAAACTAGATATTCTCCACTAACGAGCGAAAAGTTCAGGGGGTTGGCCGCCCCCTCCCGCCCTCACAAAGCTACGCCCTTGACAGCAAAGGCTCCTTTTACAGGAAGAAAAACAAGAAACAAAATCAATCTTCAACCTCAAAAGGCACCAGCTATCAAGAGAGACGATGATTGCGGGATTTAGAGACAAACATGGAAAGCCAGCAATGATACAACTTGAGCTCAAAAACAGGGACCAACGATCCTTCTTCTGCAGAGTAGAAAAGAGAGGATAAAGAGCATCAAGTTCTTTGATATATATAAGACCTAAAAGATAAACAATAAAAACGAGCCCACAATTTTAAATTGATTAAAAAGAACTGAATTTTAACACCCTTCTCAATTTAGTAGGCCAAAACATCAAACATTTTTATTAATTTACACATTTTGTCATATTAATTAGTAGGTTAGAACCGTTTGCATAAATGTAATTTTATATAATAAATAATAAAAATATATATCTTTAAATAAATTCATGTATTGCACGTTTTGAATAAAATATAATGTCATATGTTAACACATACAGTTGTCAAAAATTATTTTTTTTTAAAATGAAGTTTAATGTACTATTTACTTATTATAACATTTTACTTTGTTTTTTTTTTATTTTTTTATTTTTAGGTTAAAAACACATATATTACATGGGGTTGAATCCCGTTTTTATGATACATTCAAAATAGTAGATACAATGATTTTAGTTAGTTTTATAAACCTTCATGTTTTTTTTATTTGATTCATAAAACACTCATCTGAAATTTGTATTCAAGAGAGTTTACGATACAAAAAGGTGAAGATCGATCCCCACGTTTTTATATATTCCATCATTTTTAAGAAGTATACCGTAAAATCGAGAATAAAACTCTCTTTGAATGATAGAATTGTTATATTTAAAGATTGTGTTCTTTCTAAATGTTTATGCAATGTGCAATACACGGTGAGTTTAAACCAATTATAACAGTACGTCTAACATTACAAAGGTGAAACTAAGTTGTCTAGATTTGACATTTGAAAAAATTGTGCGATTATAATGGTGAGTCTAAACCATTATAGCGATTAGGGATTTTTTCCCAAATACTCGTACTCGTACTGGTACCAATTTTAGGTATTTGGTACATGTATCGGTACCCAGTTTTATTGATTTTAGTATTCAGTAATTTTGGTATTGGTACGGGTACGGGTAAAAATGGGTACTGGTACCGAATTTTATGTAGACCTCTAAAAGTTTGTTTTTTTGTATTATGTTTTATTTCGTATTATGATATTTATAGTACTCGTATTGATATTTACATATATGGTACCCGTATCGTATTGGTACTCGTACCAATTTTACATATTTGATACCCGTACTATATTGGTACTCATGTCAATTTTACCTATTTAGTACTCGTACAAGTGCTCAAAAACTAAATAAAAACAAAGTGGTACCAAAGCGGGTACCGTACCGAAAATACCCGTACCGTACCTATATATTTTGTACGTTATTTGGTACCTAGTTTTGTTCAAATTCGGTACCAGTATTTTCGGTACCGGTACGGGTACTGTACCAATCCCATCCCTAATAGCGTTGCTTCTAAAAACACATATAATTTGATAGAAGCATATACCCCAGATCTAGAATAATTATTTGATTCCAGTGAAAAAAAACAATAATACAATTATTAAGTATATATCAAATGGGAACCTTAGATTCCTAATTTACCATAATTTTAATCACTGAACTCCAAAGTATATGTATCTACTCATAATACTCGGCATATAACTTTATGATTATATAAAAAAAATAAACGTTTATCCTTATCTAAATTTTTCTTTAAAATTATTCATTGAAAAACAAATATTTATTCTTATCTAATTTTTTTGTTAAAAATTATTATTATTATTATTATTATTTAATACGAGAGATAAATAGAAAAATAAGGTGAGAAAGTATAAGGAAGTGACATGTGTTGAAAAAAGATTTTCATTTATTAGTATAGGAAGATTTAGAAGGCCTTTGGTAAACGTATATTTCAACTGGTCCTTAGATTTAGTGGGCAAAATTTTAATAGCTCCAGAAAAAAAAGATTTCCCTATGAAAAAATAAGTTAATTTCAAAATGTTTTGTTCTGTCATGAAATACAAGGTTTGTAAATGATTGTAGAATTGTTGCAAAACAAAGGGACAAGGAGTTTAGTTTCAACTTTTATCTCTGAAGGGGTATGGTCCCAAAAACCTTGCGCAGACACATAGGATCATACCACAACCTTATCCCAAAACATCTTGAACAAAGACCTTGCGCAGCTGCGCAGCGGCCCTAAACAGGATATGGGAAGAAACACTTCAATAACAAAGGAGTATGGTCCCAAAAACCTTGCGCAGGCACATAAGACCATTCCATAGCCTTACTTCTAGAACATCTTTAACAAGACCATGCGCGGCTGCGCAGTGGTCCCAAACAAGTTATGAAAGAAAGCAGTCTTCAATAAACACGCGCCGGAAGAAAGGAGAAACAAACATTCAACTAACACCCTTACGCGGACTCGCGTAAGAGAACAGTTAGACTTGAAGAATTAAATCCTAAACATATCCGCGCACCTAAAATCAAGACTTGAACAAAGGAATCTTTTCTGTTACAACAGAATAGACACGTGGCAATGGCATAAATGTTTACAGCTGTAGATCTTCTAGAATACTTTCTAATGCTCATCAAGCATAGCCATTCAGTTACAACTAACTGTGACGTGGCATAATCTTGAACGCTCATCTGATCACGATGATGGCACTCGTTTGAAGATTAATCTACACAAATCCACTTTCCACGTGGCGTCTCCCCAGCCGTCGATCACACTCACAATCCGTGTGCATGAAGGTGATGTTAGTGATTGACGGAAAAGGGAATAACCGCCGACAGAAAATACTTTCCGTTACTATCTCTGTCAGACTGTTTTCCCGCCAAAAACTGGTTATAAATAAGCCATTACAGGTATGATCTCACAAGTTACTTTCACTTCACTCTCATTTTACTACTTCTTCTTCATCGAGATCACTGTACTTATTCTCACGCCGGAGGGTGGTCACGGAGAGAACCCCCATTCTACCCGTGGCGAGTCTAATGGCTTTCTGTTTTGCAGTGATCACCGGAAAAGGAATCCAGCCAAACCCCCCGAATCAATGAGAGGATTAATCCTCTTATGCAGAGACTAAACCTGTCGCAACCCACAATCCCTGATCCCCGGGAGCGGGCGGCCGCGAGCCAGTTTTGGTGGTATCGCGTATTGTCTAATTTGGCAGTGGAATTTTTTCATCAGGAGCGTTGTTAGGAAATATTTGATCAGAGTAAAATACCACATTTTCATAACATTAAACATATGGGATAAAACCCAAGTTCATAGTACACACGTTTCCATAGGAATAAATCCTATTTTATATAATTAAAACATCTATTTTATTTTTGGTAACTTTATTGCCACTTTTCCAAGCCTTCAGTGCTGTCCAGCTGGCTTCTATTTGGATTTCACAATTTATTACCTGGAACGCGTTCTAAAAACATCCATGGTACTGTCGAACCCGACTTGTGGAAATGTTACTCCTTGACCAGGTGGTAACAAATTTTGTATACAAAACCCCAACATACTCATGATAATTGTATTCTTACAAATACTCAATAATTGTTTAATATATAATTATTTAAGTGATGTTTTGTAAAAACAGTTAACAAAAAGTGGATCAACTCATATTGCTGTCTTAGATTTTCCGTAAGGGTTTCCTGGTGACAATCTATAATTTACACAAATGCACATGCGTTAGCATAATAACCCATTTTAACATTAGTAATACCCTCCCTGTGACGGCATTCCAACGACTACGTCGGGAAGAACCACGACAGCCGTTACGGAACCCTAGATCAATCGGGCAGCGTATCTAATACGTATCCAGGGGTTATAATACTTACAACGGAGCAGAACTTCGCTATTTAGGGGGTATAATACCCGCGTATTATGCCTATAATTCAGAATTGAGAGAAAGAAAACGATTTTGAACGATTTCTGATTGAAACCTGATGGCCTGCTTATATAGGGTTTCACTTCAGCTTTTACGCGGCCCGCGTAAGTGTTAACAAGGGTCTACGCGGCGCGCGTTAGACTTGGTCAACGTTGTAGCTTAGCTAGGTCAGCGACTAGACCTGCCGGGTGTTGGGCCACGTGGCCGCACCGGGCTGTGCCAGGTTTTAAGTTGACGCGGCCCGTGTAAGGGTTAAAGGTCCTTTACGCGGCCCGCCTAAAAACCAAAAATCAGATTTTTAATTATTTTAATAATATTTAATGTATTTGGGGCCTGTTTTCACGTATGGGGTGTATTTTGGGACATATTGGGATATTTTAAAATACATAAGGGTGTCGGAAATGATTCGAGGGTGTCGGTTTATTTAGGATTGTTACATCCTCCCCACCTTGTTTTAGAGCTCGTCCACGAGATCTACTGGAACAAGTGTGGATATTTCCTTTGCATTTCAGATCCAAGCTCCCATGTGTACTCAGGTCCTCTTTTGGATTCCCACATTACTTTGACCAGAACTAATCTCTTGTGTTTGAGATTCTTGACTTTCCTATCTTCAATCTGTAGAGGCCTTTCTACAAACTTGAGTTGTTCATTTACCTCTATATCCTTAAGAGGTACCATTAGTGATTCATCCGCTAGGCATTTCTTGAGATTAGATACATGAAACACATCATGTATTCCTACCATTTCCTCTGGCAGTTGTAGCTGATAGGCTACAGATCCTATTCTTCTAATAATCTCAAAAGGTCCAACATACCTGGGACTTAGCCTTCCCCGTTTGATGAATCTTACTACTCCTTTCCAAGGAGAGACCTTCAACAATACTTTGTCTCCTACTTGAAATTCCAATGGCTTGCGTCGGTTATCGGCATAGCTCTTCTGTCGATCACGTGATGCTTTCAGTCGTTCCTTGACTTGAATAATTTTTTCGGTTGTTTCTTGTACTATCTCAGGTCCAGATAGTTGTTTTTCCCCAATTTCTGCCCAACAGACTGGGGTTCGGCACTTTCGTCCATAAAGTGCTTCGAATGGTGCAGCGTTGATACTTGTGTGATAACTATTATTATAAGAAAATTCTATTAAAGGTAAGTGATCGTCCTAATTACCTCCAAAATCAATTACACAACCTCTAAGCATGTCTTCCATCGTTTGAATTGTCCTTTCACTTTGTCCGTCCGTTTGAGGATGATAAGTTGTGCTTAGATTTAACTTGGTTCCCATTGCCTTTTGGAAACTTGACCAGAAATGAGAGGTAAAGCGGCTATCCCTATGAGAAACAATTGATAAAGGTATTCCATGTAATGAAACAATTTCATTTACATATAATTTAGTTAACTGTTCCATACTGAAAGTTTCTTTCATTGGTAGGAAATGAGCTGACTTGGTTAGCCTATCTACAATCACCCAGATTGTATCATTACCTTTCCTTGTTTTAGGTAATATAGTAACAAAATCCATTGTTTTTAATTCCCATTTCCACACTGGTATTTCTAGCTGTTGTAACAAACCTGAGGGTTTCTGATGTTCAGCTTTAACTTGTGAACAAGTTAAACATTTAGAAACATAGGCTGCTATGTCCTTTTTCATTCCTATCCACCAGAATTTTTTCCTTAAATCCTGGTACATCTTATCACTGCCTAGATGCATCTTATACTTAGACTTATGGGCTTCTTCTAATATATGATGACGTAAGTTTCCTAATTTGGGTATCCACGTTCTCTTCTTATGGAAGCTCCAAATTCCATCTGTTCCTTGTTCTAATTCCTTAATCATCCCTTTTAATTTTTCAGTATCATCCTTGATTACTGATTCTTGTGCTTCTCTTATTTGATTATTTAAATCTACTTGTAGATTTAATTTAAGAGAACGTACCATTTTTGGCTTTTCGTGATACTTTCGGCTTAAAGCATCAGTAACTATATTTGCTTTTCCTTCAAGATACTGGATATCACAATCATAATCACTAAGCAATTCCATCCAGCGTCTTTGTCTCATATTCAATTCCTTTTGCCCAAAAACATACCTTAAACTCTTATGATCTGTGAAGATGGTAAACTTACTACCATAAAGGTAATGACTCCAAATCTTAAGGGAAAAAATTATAGCTCCTAATTCTAAATCATGGTTTGAATAATTCTCTTCATGATTCTTAAGTTGTCTAGATGCATAAGCTATAACCTTTTGGCGTTGCATCAACACACATCCATAACCTAGTTTAGAAGCGTCACAATAGACTACGAAGTCTTCAGTTCCTTCTGGTAACGCTAGTATGGGTGTCTGGGTTAATCTTTGCTTAAGAATTCTAAATTTTTCTTCTTGTTTTGGTCCCCATTCAAACTTAATGGATTTATAGGTTAACTTAGTTAAAGGAATGGCTATTCTAGAAAAATCTCGAATAAATTTTCTATAATAACCGGCCAATCCTAAGAAACTTCTAACCTCGGTTGGTGATTCAGGGGTTTTCCATTTAGTAATTGTTTTGGTCAAAAATTACTGAAGCAATTAAGTGATCAAATTAGTTAAGTGAGGTAGTGTGCTAGAAACGAGTGTCGAAAATATGTTAATCAAATTATTTGCAAAAACAGTTTCAGGATACGGCTCAGGATATAGAGCTGTATCTATAATCAAACAATGAGCAAAAATGTAAAGGGTGACACGAGATGTACGAGGAAAGCCCTTGATCAATCTAGATCGCCAGCACAAAACCTCGGGAGCTGACAATCGCAGCGGCCTTGTTCTTCTATTACTTCGAATATCAGGATACAGTGCAAGATGTGATGCGGATCAACTAGGTGTTACAATGTAATTCGAGTACAAGTGTTTGTGTATGGTGATTGCTAATAGCGAGAGAGTAGAAATGTAAGTGAAAAGTGTGTGTGAAATTGCGTGCCTTAATCTGATCCGCCCATTCTATTTATAGTAAAATAAATTCAACAAACTACCCTATTAAACCGGGATTCGGCGGATATTCCCTACTTGAACGTTGTAGACCTGGTCCTTCGGGTTCAACGTCTCTCATGTAACTGGTTTGCCCGAGTCTTAAGGAGAAGAGGTCCATTCGACCGTTAGTGACCCACAGCTTCTAACCTGCACGTGGTTAATTTAGTTAATACCAGGATATCGCACCAGGATGTTACCAATATCCTGATCCGGTATCCTGATCACAAGTAAACAATCGAAAGCAAAATATTAGTCAGGATATATATATATATATATATGCTCAGAAAATGACCCATAACAGTAATCGCCTCGATCTTTGTTGGATCTACATGAATTCCTTCATGATTGACTAAATGTCCAAGAAATTGTACCTGTTCTAACCAAAATTCGCACTTTGAAAACTTAGCGTAAAGCTTTTCCTTTCTTAATAGACTTAAAAGTGCGTGAAAATTCTTTGCATGATCCTCTTTATTCTTAGAATAAATTAGAATATCATCTATGAAGACAATTAGTAATTTATCCAAATATGGCTTACATATTCGATTCATCATGTCCATAAATGCGGCTGGGGCATTGGTTAAACCAAATGGCATGACAGTAAATTCATAATGACCATACCTTGTTCTAAATGCGGTCTTAGGAATCTCCTTTTCCTGTACCTTTAATTGATGATATCCTGACCTTAAATCGATTTTAGAGAAAAATTGAGCTCCTTGCAGTTGATCAAACAGATCATCGGTTCTCGGTAATGGATACCGGTTCTTAATCGTGACCTTGTTCAATTCACGGTAGTCAATGCACATACGCATTGATCCGTCTTTCTTTTTAACGAACAGTATCGGCGCTCCCCATGGCGACGAACTTGGCTGTATGAATCCCTTCTCTAATAATTCATCTAACTGTTTCTTCAGTTCCTGCATTTCGACGAGTGCCAAACGGCAAGGTGCTTTGGCAATTAGTGTTGTTCCTGGCAGTAGATGAATTATGAATTCAACTCCTCTATCTGGTGGTAGTCCTGGTAATTCTTCTAGAAATATATCTGAAAACTGAGACACTACTGGAATATCTTTTAGTTCCTTTCCTTTAGTGTTAGTGATTATAGAAATCAAATACACTATAGATCCTTTTCTTATATAACTTGCAGTTTTCATCACAGAGATGAATTTTGTGGATCTAGATGTTTTATCTCCTTTAATTGTGATATTTTTACCCTTTGGTGAATTTACTTGAATTGACTTTTGATCACATAAAATACTGGCTTTGTTGGCTATTAACCAATCCATTCCTAAAACGACGTCAAATCCTACCAGATTCATGGGATACAGGTTTGCAATATACTTTTGGTTTAAAATTTCTACTCTTGCTCCCTGCAAGATTTCAGAAATCCTAACCGTTTCTCCATTAGTTGTCTCTACTAGACATTCTTGTTGTAATTTAGTTAATGACTGATTTAAAAGTTTGCAAAATGAAGTATTAATAAAACTTTGGTTTGCACCTGAGTCAAATAATACTTTAGCAAAAACATCATTAACTAAAAACGTACCAGCTTTCACGTCTGGAATCATCTTGGCTTCATCTGCAGTCAGAACAAATGCTCTAGCATTTTTAGTGTTCCTGTTGTTCATAGCTGGAGCTAATTTTGGACAGTTTGGCCTGATATGATCTTTTTCTCCACAGTTGAAGCACATTCCATTACTGGATTTCCTCCTGCAATTTTCTTCCTTGTGTCCTGGCATCTTGCAGAAATTATAGGGAATGGAGCATTTTCCCAAATGCTTCTTTTTGCAGACTTTGCAGTATGGTGTAGAGGTAGAACCTATATTCCTATGATTGGAATTACCATAACGGAATTCCTGGGTAAGCCTCTGTGCTAGGTTTTTCCTCTGGTCTTCTTCTCGTGTACGTATTAATTCATCAGTCAAGGTGTTTGTTAATTCTATAGCTTCTTCTATATTTTGAGGTCTAGCTGCCTTGACTACATGCCTAATCTCTCCAATCAATCCCCAGATATAATGGGAGATTAATACAGGCTCTGGTGATGCAAGGGTTGATACTATTCTGGCATATTCAAAGAATAACTTTGTGTACCCCTTACTATCCACTCCATTCATCCTAAGATTTAGGAATTTGTTTGCTATTTGTTCCTTTTCATTAGGAAGGCATAATTTCCTTTCTATCATATTCTTAAATTCTTCCCATTCCATATTATAAACCCTATCACTTCCTCTAGACTGAAGGATAGTGTTCCACCATTCTAAGGCTGAATTCTTGAATAGATTGGAAGCAAACATTATCTTGTCCTCTTCCACACATTTACTTATTTTCAGAATAACCTCAGTCTTTTCTATCCAGCGTAGAGCTGCAATAGGTTTTTCATTGCCCGAGAATTCTATTGGTTTATAGGACCAGAATTCTTTGTAAGAACAACCATAAGGCATGGTTCTTCTTCTTTTGGGAATGGGCACTTGAAGTACAGGGTCGTTGTTCACACTGTTTTCTGGTTCAGTTGGTCGCTTACTGCTATGTTTACTTTTATTATTCGCTTCTTGAACCGTTTGAATAATAAATAGCATTGCATCTATGATTCCTTGTGCCACTATGTGTTGAACGGCACTATTATCCATTTGGTTTCCATTGTTATTGACGCTTGGATTTTCATTAACCAAGTTAATGTTACTTTGGTTATCGTTATTCAGATTATCTTGATTCCCTTCGTCGGCCATTTGAATTTTAAACATTTACCACATATTAATATCACAAAATAATATTTAATATAGTCAATCACATGACACGCATTTTAGCCAAAAGCGTCGATCATTGCGATTTTACTCTATTCATATACTATGCGTCTATTACACACTAGTACTGAAAAAAATTACAATACCGACTGAAATAAAATTATACTAGTAATAGTACGCATTCGTACACACATATTTTATTATTTATTTCATTATTATTACTATTACCGTCCCATCAACACATCTACGGATATGGATTCATCCAGAAATCCATATTGCGCTCGTCATACTTCCAGACGAGTCGCTCTCCCACCTGTCTCATTCGTTCACTACTCTCTAACAAGGTTGGAGAACTCGCTAGTCGCTAGCGGGTCGGTGAGGTAGGGACTAGCGACTACTCGGGATTACTCGGGATTACTCGGGATTAATCGGATCGGACTTTTTATGTATAATTTTAAGTTTTTATACATATATACATATATTTTTATACGTAATTTTTTTAAGTGGACAAGTTTTGACCGGAATCTGGGAGGTTTTGGCCGGAATATGTGTTTTTTTCGATTTTTTCTGATTTTTTCCGATTTTTTTTGTTTTTTCCCAATTTTTTCCGATTTTTCCCGACCGACTAGTCGCGATTAGGGCCGACTAGGGCCTATTAGGGCCGACTAGCGCCTTTTTTACTGATTAGCTGAAAATTGCTCAGTTGATGGGAGACTAGCGACTAGTCAGCGATTAATCGCCGGCTAGTCGCGATTTTTGCAACCATGCTCTCTAAAATTTCCTCACCAAATGCCCTAAGTTCTTGTACGTTTTCTGCACTCATTGGGGGTGCAGGTTCTAGGACTGGGTTAGGAATCTGGGGTGCGGGTTCCTGATATGGGGGTGTAGGTGCCTGGAATCGGTAAGGATCTTCTAAAATCTCCCTAATGTATTCATCGTGGAAATAGGGATCTAAAGGATCCAAACCTTGGTAGGCTCCTACGTTTGGCATAGGCATGTCTTCATGTATCGGGTAGCGTTGCACATAGCCCCTAACGTCGTCCCACCAGGGGTCGTAATTTGGGTCTAGGGGGTTTGGTGCTGGTACCCTAGGTATTTCTTCCGGATTGAAGTCATGCATTTCTACTTGGTTTTCAAGGTTTTCTATCTCCATGGGTTGGTCAGGGATTGGTGGTTGTGGTTAAGGTGCTATTATTTGCTCCAGATTAGGGTCAGCTGCAGTGGTTGCTAGGATGTGGATGTTGGCTATACCCTTATTGATCATATCCTGGGCATAGGCATCTGTCTCTCTCTTGGCTGCTGCTAGTGCTCTCTGGTCTTGTAACTTTTTCATACGTTTTCTACGCTCGTGTGCCCCTCTACTAAACCATCCCCTCTTTTTCTGAGGAAATGGCTCTTCTGACTGAGCCTTAAACACAAAGATTCCTTCTTCTGTATCAGCAGAGTACCCTGGGAGGGCAGGCTGAGAAGAGGAGGTGCCTTCGCTTCTAGGTGAACCAGACAATTGACGGTACGCGTCAGATGGTCCTTGGTCGCTCATACTGTAAAGTAACAAATAGTCAAATAACACATAACAATAAATACAGTTATGCACGTATTTCCGTAATTTATTTCCTAACACTTTGAATTTTGATGTCAGCTGAACACTTCTGTGGCTAAATCAGTGGCTTAGCTCTGATACCACCTTCTGTCGCAACCCCCGATCCCTGATCCACGGGAGCGGGCGGCCGCGAGCCAGTTTCGGTGGTATCGCGTATTGTCTAATTTAGCAGCGGAATTTTTTCATCAGGACCGTAGTTAGGAAATATTTGATCAGAGTAAAATACCACATTTTCATAACATTAAACATATGGGATAAAACCCAAGTTCATAGTACACACGTTTCCATAGGAATAAATCCTATTTTATTTAATAAAAACATCTATTTTATTTTTGGTAACTTTATTGCCACTTTTCCAAGCCTTCAGTGCTGTCCAGCTGGCTTCTATTTGGTTTTCATAATTTGTTACCTGAAACGCGTTTTAAAAACATTTGTCAGTGGGAAATACTGGTGAGTGAATCCCAGTTTAATCAAGTTTAAATAAAAATTCCATTGTACAGTATTGAGGGCGATCCCGCAATTATATTTGTTTCCAAGACATATCAATTAACATCCATGGTACTGTCGAACCCGACTTGTGGAAATGTTACTCCTTGACCAGGTGGTAACAAATTTTGTATACAAAACCCCAACATACACATGATAATTGTATTCTTACAAATACTCAATAACTGTTTAATATATAATTATTTAAGTGAGGTTTTGTAAAAACAGTTAACAAAAAGTGGATCAACTCATATTGTTGTCTTAGATTTTCCATAAGGGTTTCCTAGTGACAATCTATAATTTACACAAATGCATTCTCGTTAGTATAATAACCCATTTTAACATTAGTAATACCCTCCCCGAGACGGCATTCCAATGACTACGTCGGGCAGAACCACGACAGCCGTTACGGAACCCTAGATCAATCGGGCAGCGTATCTAATACGTATCCAGGGGTTATAATACTTACAACGGAGCAGAACTTCGCTATTTAGGGGGGTATAATACCCGCGTATTATGCCTATAATTCAGAATTGAGAGAAAGAAAACGATTTTGAACGATTTCTGATTGAAACCCGATGGCCTGCTTATATAGGGTTTCACTTCAGCTTTTACACGGCCCGTGTAAGTGTTAACAAGGGTCTACGCGGCCCGCGTTAGACCTGGTCAACGTTGTAGCTTAGCTGGGTCAGCGACTAGACCTGCCGGGTGTTGGGCCATGTGGCCGCACCGGGTTGTGCCAGGTTTTAAGTTGACGCGGCCCGCGTAAGGGTTAAATGTCCTTTACGCGGCCCGCCTAAAAACCAAAAATCAGATTTTTAATTATTTTAATAATATTTAATGTATTTGGGGCCCGTTGTCACGTATGGGGTGTATTTTGGGACATATTGGGATATTTTAAAATATATTAGGGTGTCGGAAATGATTCGAGGGTGTCGGTTTATTTAGGATTGTTACAAAACCCCTGATCTGATTGATTCCGGTCATTCTGATCACTGTTTCTTCATTGGCGCCCACCGATTTCTCAATTTCTATTTTCATCTTCTCATTTGATTCATCTTTTCTCTTCTGTTTTCTATGGCAGAAGCTCCGTCGAAACATCCACCCGACCCTCGACCGGAGAACAGGGGCAATTTTGCTCAGGATTTCCGCGTCGAGGGGATTGTGGAAGAAGCGTCCGATGACAACGATGTCCAGAACAACGTTAATCATCCGAATGATCCTGTTACACTAGGAGCACAACCTGAAATCCCGATCAGCTCCATTTTACCTCCCGGTGAAACTCCGATTTCGTGGTACGTAAAATCTCAATGTGCAATAAACGTTGTCTACGCACAGATCTGTGCACAATCTGCTCAACCTGTAACACAATCACGTAGATCTACACCTCAAGTGCAAGCTCCATCTGCACCTCGAGCGTTGCACTATGATGCACCGTCACGTATGTCAGTAGATGATATGGAAGTCTATTCCAGATCTACCACTAAGTATGAGTCCACTCACTCTGAATCCAGGCGAAGAGATCACCGTTACGAACAGTACTCTCACAAACGTCAGTCAGTCCATTCACGTTTGAGCCCGCTTTCCTATCAGAAATGGGAAACCCAAACCGATGAATATAACAGGATGTACAATGAAGACAACAACACAAGCGTTTTCAGTCGATTGCAGAGAGACCATGTAAGCTACAAACCAAAAATCCGTGCGGTTTACAACCCAGAAGCGGAGTATGATTACAATCTGATTTACCGACCAGCAGAACCTGCTGAAAACTCAAAGTTTGTTAAAGAGATCGCACTAGCTCCCCTTGAGCAGGCGAAATTACCTTCAAATGTTTGGAAGTTCAACTGATTATCAGATCCTGAAGATCACCTGTGCGTGTTCACCAGCGCAGGGTTAGTCGGAGGATGGACACTACCCAAGTGGTGCCATTTGTTTGTCCAAACTTTAACAGGCGCAGCACGTCTGTGGTTTGACAACCTACCAGTGGGTAAGTTAACATCCTGGGTAGATCTGAAAGAAAAATTTCTGGTCCATTTCAGTCAGCAGCGCAGATCCATTCGAGACTGAACATCTGGAGAAGGGATGATGAAAGCTTGGAAGATTTCATAACAAAGTACAACAAAGAAGTGTTGGAAATCGGTGATGTGCATGAGCACTTAATCCGCGCGCAGTTCAAATACGCGGTAAGGTGCGATGATATGATCAAAGTATTGTCAGGGACTGAAGGTCTGCCAAAAATTTGGGAAAAGTTTATGGCAGCTGCCGAAGTATACGCTCAAACAGAACGCAATTTAAGTTCCAACAGACCACCACTACCACAAAACCGGCATCAAGACATGAGCGGAAACAGTGGTAGAAAATTCAAGAAAAACTAGAGGACTCAACTTCAGGCGCATACTCCTCAAATGACGCCCACGCGACAATCCACAAGATCACAGCGCAGAAAGAAGCTAAACAAGAAAACCGAGAAAGGCAGTGGACACCTCTTACCAAGACACCGGCGGAAGTGCTTAGCACTAAAGATTACCAATTCAAACCACCGACGCCGATACAATACAAAAGAGGACAAGACCCAAACCTCTACTGCGAGTACCACAAAGACAATGGCCACACCACGAACAATTGCATCAGTCTCCGCACGGAAATAGAGAAAGTCCATAAGAGTGGAGAGCTTACGCATCTGGTTCAAAACGTGCGCAAGGAAATCAAACAGATCACGCGTGGAGACGAAGGGCCAAGAAACAAAAAAGATAAACATGCCTAAAGGTATGCGATAGTTCAGCGCGTATAGTTCCTTCATATTTGGCAAGTTCCTCAACTTGTCAACTTATGGCACAAGAACTATTACGCACGCAATAACTTAACTCTCATTATTTATCCTAAAACAGCTTTGTAATACACGGCCTCTGCGCCCTATCCGAATCAATACAAATTTCGTTACGTTTATTACAAATGCATGCAATTTCTTTTGGTAAGCGCAAAAACACTATGGTAACCTAATACAAGTCTCATGAACGGTCCGCGGTCACAAGTACCGCGCAAGGTCCAGCCCTACGTTCACACATGAGCTTTATACTATTTCTATTCGCCTTACCTAAAGAAAGTAATTGTACTCATGCAAAGCATTGTAATAAAAACATACCATACATTTAGAAAGTTACTTGCGCAGCAAGCGCATTAACAAAAATTTATATGCACAGCAGTGAATCAGCAACGTTACTTGCGCAGCAGCGCAATAACACCATTACAAACGGGATCTATATCCCAAACCTAATCAACTAAGTGTTCAACAACCACAAAAAGTACAAGAAAACCTATTCTAGGTCTTCATCATCATCTGCTTCTTCTAGAAATATCTCCTTCAATTACGCCACAAAATCATCAAACTAAAGCGCAGCGGTGACCAGGTCCATCACGGGAAGGTGTAAGTTATTATATTCAGTTTTAGCAGCAGCATGGGCGGCTCCGGTATCAACTCCATGCGTGGCGCATCTGCTGGTATCCCAATCAACCCTTAACGCATTATTAACATGTTGGGTACATTATGCATACCCTTGGGTGTATCCATCATTACGCGCGGTAACCATCAGCTTAGCAACCGTTTAATCTATATCGATGAAGTTAAGGACAGAATTTGCAACCTGCGCAATACAACAAATAAGAAGATGTACAAACACATCAAAATATTACAAGGAGCTGACACTTACATTTATAATCCCACGATGCTTCATCCAAAGCATATCATCCTTCAGCGGTTCAACTAGACTCACGCCGGAGGGTGGTCACGGAGAGAACCTGCATTCTCCCCGTGGCTAGTCTAACAGCTTTCTGTTTTGTAGTGATCACCGGAGAAGGAAACCAGCCAAACCCCCGAATTAACGAGAGGATTAATCCTTTTATGCAGAGACTAAACCCCTTATCTGATTGATTCCGGTCATTCTGATCACTGTTTCTTCAAGCTCTTTAAGAATGTTCACGAGCCATAGAACTTCACATGTGGTAGAGCGCATGGCACGGTATTTTGCTTCGGCAGATGATCGGGACATTGTTCCTTGCTTCTTACATTTCCAAGAAACAGGGCAACTTCCTACGAAGACACGGAAACCGTCAACTGACCTTGATGCAGTTTTGGAAGCGGTCAAATGGCTCAAAAGTTTAATGATTAATCAAATTCTCCAAACGAACCGAAAGATTAAAAAACAAAGTTCTTATAATTCAAATTCAATCAAAAACTAATTATAAATATTCACCAATACCTCTTTTTGTAATAGACCCTAAAAGCTTAACAGATAAACACTAATAAATAAAATATAAAACATAAAACATAAAATAAATCAATTAAAAATAACTATGAGTTAATCCAGATAATATAATCCTGCATCATACCAACTCCTTCAATTGTTGTAGAATTTGCTATTGCATTGACAATGGTTGTTGATGAAGTAGTAGAAAAGGTCATGGGTCTTTTGGAGCACGAAGTTGAATGTTTAAACATGATTGAAGACATAACATCAATTACCTCGATTGCCATAGAGACATAAGAGGATGTTACAGGTCTTAAAGAATATGAGGTTAATTGTGTAAAACCAAATGATCGATTGCCATAGAGACATAAGAGGATGTTACAAGTCTTAAAGAATATGAGGTTAATTGTGTAAAACCAAATGAAGATGCATCACCTCCTGGAGAACCAATGAATGAGGTAATCCCGGTGCATTCTAATGATCCTCCAATATTTATACACCGATAGGAAAAGTTGGGGAAGATAGTTTGAACTCGAATAAAAGTAAGATGAGTATGGAATACCTTTGGCAAATCTTTAAGAAGTGACCCCTTAGTTATTATACAAACATGTCAACGACGGGAATAAGATGTATGCACTTGACGCCTCAACTACTAACGCTACTCAAGTTGGAGTATCGATGTTACCATCCCTACTCATTGGTAGGCGTGTACACTCTAAGTTAGAAATAAAGAAGGTACCTGGTGATGTGTGGGGCTAGGTATGTGGTACGTATATGATATGATGGCTTTGCTAACATATTTCACTTGTGGTATTTTATAATGTAGACTACTTTTAGACATTTTCTTTGTCTGTGCTATTGCCATTGAGAAACACTCAAACATTTGTTTTACTTTCTATATGAAACATGAAACATCAAGAAAATAACTAAAAAATGAAGGCATTTTGTATTCATTTTGATAACTATTATTATTTTGAAAATGAAGGTGTCATAATTCTCAGTCTCTTGGATGCCGAAAGCATTTTGGGCAGAGGTAGTGATTATTGTATGTTATGTAGTAAACAAGTTTCCTTCCTCAACTAATGCAATGTAAAAACCTATGGAAGTATGATATGGGAAAATCTTGTAATCCATGCACCTAAGAGTGTTTAGATGTGTAGCATATGCACATGTGAATTAATGAATGTTGGAACATATCTCATCAATATATCCTTCTAGGGTATCTAGGAGGTGTGAATAAACTAAATGTAGAGAGGTGGTCACTAACACCCATAGGTGATTCGAGTGTCGAGATGTCATGTGGTCCTCTGTTGTTGCACCAATATTTATCGACATTTTTGAAGAAAGATACAAGGATTTTGGTACTTGATTGATTCGTATTTTCTTATCGAGCTTAGTGGAAGCCAAATTATGTTGAATGAGTTGAAAATGATCGAGTTAAAATCGTTAAAAAGTCTTAAGAAACAGATATCACTCATGTTACCGTTGTAACCATGATTCTAAAGTAATGTAGAGGTGCATGTCAATCCAAGACCGAAATTATAAGAATTTCATAAACACTATTGCGGTTGATGATATTAAGTTGTTGTCACTGCAACTGTCATGTCATGCTCATGCCCATGAATCGATGCTAGAATAATCTATTTTAGGGTTATACCGAAAATAAACATGTAAAGCTAATATTATCGCCATTCATGTCACGTATAAGGCAATTTTAAAGCTTTCCAGTCGAAAGAGGAAAAGTATTGAAGATTCTATTCCTATACATTTAACTTGTCTCGGTGATTGATTCCAATGTTTGATAGTGATCAAATGACTTATGTTTTATTGGTGTGTTGATTGTTGGAACCACACAACTCAACTCATGCCACCTAAAACAAAACAAATATTTATTCTTTACAAAAAGCTTCACTCCACAACATTGATTCCAAATATTCTAAATTTCTAAACTTATGCATGTATAGTGGCGGATCCAGGGGTTCTTGGTTTCTAGGAACCTTCTCGGGTTGGAAAAAAAAATGAAATAGTTAGTGAAAATCTTGTATGATTTGAAACAAAATTAGTGAGAATCTACCAAAAGAAACCTCCTCGAAAAAAAATCATGGAATCGCCATTGTGCATGTAAACTTGGCAACAAATTGCATGGAAGCTTCCACAGTTTTTGAACATCGGTTTCTTCGAGCATCGACCAATAAACAATCGGGATTCGGGTATTTCTTTGTTGTTTCTTATATACAAAACTCATACGAGGTCAAGGCCTCATGGAGATTGAGCCCTGTCGTTTTTTATGTGATGATTTCGGCTTCTTTCTATTTTGGTCCGGCCCACTAGTCTAAGTCTGGCGTCCGTCTCCCAAAAGCCAGGTTCCCTTAGGGCTTAGCCACCATTATTGAGCCCACACAGTTCTTAATAAGCAGCCCGCATTTTTATTACAATTAGTGAATTAGATTATAAATTTATTTAGTTCAAACTGTGAATTAGATTATAAATTTATTTAGTTAAAACTGTTTAGTCAATAAGCAGTTCACAATTTGCTACCATTAATTAATAAGGCTCTAAAATTTCGAGCTAAATTATAATTATAAGACAATATATTACCATCAATTAATTAGGTTATAAAATTGTTTACTTGGTTCATAAAATTTGACACAACTAAACATTATATGTGGTTTTTTTTTTTTTTGCTTTGGTTTAAATTTTAAATAAACATCCCCAATCATTTTTAAGGAACTTACTACACAAAATCAACCACAAACTCAAATTCTAAAACACTCACAACACTAATTCCAAACAAATTATCCTAGGGTTTCTCGATTTTTGAAGAATAGGTTAGCTTCTTAAAATCATTTTAAACAAATATTTTAATTCAGAGACAATGCTCAACATTGCTTAAAAAGATATTCTAGCTGTTGGGCCATAAGCCCATAATCTATATTGATGGCCTTAAGGCTTAGTCCTTATTCTTAAGTAAAGGAGTGAAAATTTGACATTGTGGAATGATGGTTAAAGAAATTTCCAAACTCAATAGAACAATTACTCTTTCTTCACTTTTGGATTAATTTAGTTTTTATGTATTTAACATAAATATTTTTCTTTAATAAACTTGTTACTTAAACCATAACACCATTGTTAAAGAGTGAATTAGTTTAATTCCACCGCTTACATGACAGTGATTTGACAGAGCGTTATGCACTTTTAAATTAAACCACAACATATGATCTTAACATTTATATATAGGTGATCTTATAGTCCTTTTCACGTAAAATGACCTTTGATTATTGAGTGTATATATAACAAGTTCTATAACTAATTTAAATTTTAACCATTAGTTAAAATACTGTTTAAAGCTTTAAAACTATTTTTTTATTATTCAATTTTTTATTCAAACCTCTTAACTAAATTCTATATGTATATGAAATAAAATAAAATAAAATGTCACGTCTGTTGTTAACTCAATTTTTTTTAACCCAAGTAATTGTAAAGCTAAATTCAGGGTGGGGCACTCAAATCTCTCATCAACAATGACAGTAGCCGTCCCTCGAATCCAAGAAATTAGGCGGTTGTCTATATGAAAAAGAAATTGCTATTTTTCTATGAAAATCCAAAATTACAGGATTGTGTCAAATAAACATGAAAATCATGACTAAATGTTTTATTAAATAATTATTTAACCAAATCTATATAAAGATAAGCATTTGACTATTACAAGGTACCATATTAGGCTGGAGGGTGTGGGGCGCCACCCTTTGCCACCTGGACACCTATAGCGCCCCCCTCCGCCATCGACCACACCCCCGGCGCCATAGCCGGGGCGCCATTGAAGCTCCGCCAACATGTTAACGAGAGAAGATCGGCGTTTTCAGGTGGGGACCATGTTCTCAACCAATGATTTTTTTTTTTTTTTTTTGGTTGATAGGGGGCTCCATCCACACCCTGCAATTTAAAGGGGCCTCCATGGCTGAGTTGAATCCTAGGTGGCGCTGACGTGGAGCTTAGGTGGACTTGATAAAGCCCACGGGGCTCCATCCACACCTCATAGCCTTATAGTATAGCCAATTAAAAGATGTCACGTGGATACACAAATATATAGACACATACGAGCACGGATGCAAACGCAAACGCGTATCTCGTCATGCATTGTTTTGGGCTTTAAAGTCGTCATTGACGTGATTTTAACTTCAAAATCCAAAATGACACTGACAAGTGTGTGACCACGGCATTTCCTTTCATATCTTCATTTGTGTTGCTATATGAGGTCACAAACACGCACACATATATACACACACATCACATATATACACACACAACGGTTATATATATATATATATATATATATATATATAGGGTAAGATTCATGCGAGAACCACCCTTATTGCGAGAACCGCGAGAACCAATGTGAACACAAAATAAATTCTAAAAAAAATCAAAAAAGCACTCAAAAAAAATTTTTTTTTAATTTTTTTTTTCAAAAAATCGCTATATTTCGTTACCATTAAAAAAAACTTTTTTTTCGAGTAACAGATATCTATGCACATGTGCATATGTATCATTACTTCGACAAATTCGGTAATACGTTATCAGGAATAGACAATTGCACTTTAATTTACAATACTATTCGTAATACACTACTTTTTACATTACCAATATTTAAAATGCACATGTGCATCATTAGGTATAACCATGATATAACGTGTTTTGATACAAAAAGTTTGTGATTTTGAATGGAGAAGTAGGCACATATACATGTTTTTTGGTTAGTTATATCTAATGGTTGATGGTTTGGTTATAGTTGTCAATTTATGATGTAATATGTTGATTGGATGCTATAAATGATGTTTACATACATGTAATAAAGTGAAAATATCGGTAATGGTATTGTATTATGGAGGGTAGGAGGTAATGGTATTGTATTATGGATGGTAGGAGGTAATGGTAGTGTATTATGGATGGTATGATAGATGAAAGGGAAAGTGTATTCTAAGTAGTGTACCAAAACACCTTATTTCATGTTGATACATATAAATACACATGTGCATTTCTAATATTGGTAATGTAAAAAGTAATGTATTACATATGGTAGTGTAAATGAAATTGCAATTGTCTAATATGTGTAATGAATTACGAAATTTGTCAAATAAATGACAAAAATGCACATGCGCATGCTTGTGTATTATGGATGGAATGATAGATGAAAGAGAAAGTAGTGTACCAACACATCTTATTTAATGTTGATACATATAGATGCACATATGCATTTCTAATATTGGTAACGTAAAAAGTAGTGTATTACACGTGGTAGTGTAAATGAAAGTGCAATTGTCTAATATTTGTAATGAATTACGAAATTTGTCAAAGAAATGATACAAATGCACATGTGCATGGACAACTATGACTCGAATTTTTATTTATTTATTTATTTTGAAATTTTTTTTTATTGTAAACAAAATATAGCGATTTTTACAAAAAAAAAATAGTAAAAAAAAATATTTTGGGTGTTTTTTAGATTTTTTTAGGTATTACTGTTTGTGTTCACACTGGTTCTCGCGGTTCTCCCAATAAAGGGTGGTTCCTAACGGATCTTTGTCCAATATATATATATAGGGAGCCGCTAAAATGAAAACCATCCCCAGTTGTAAGAACCATAAGAACCACTCTCCACCAATCACATTAAAGGGCATTTTAGTCATTTGACTAAAATGTCTAATCCTCTTTTTCATTTGTCAGATCATTTTAAAAGTCAATGTCATTTGTCTCTCTCCTCTTTTATAACTCTTTCAGATCTTCACTCTTCATCATCTTTACCCTTTTTTTCTTTCTATCTCTTCAAAATATAAAACCCCCCAACAACCATCATCTCTCCTTATTTTGAATCTGCAACAACCATCACCTCTCTCTCCTTATGATATGAACAGGCAGCCGACAACCCCCCACCCTCTCATTGATCGGTGAGCGGTGGAGCCGGTTTCTATTCCGGCGGCTCTTCGGTCCGTCAACAACTGTCACACCCCGATATTTCCACGTATTACCGGTTGGCTCGGTGGGGAGTATCGTGACGTAGTTGATATCATCATAGTCAAACAACACAATTTTAAATGCACAGCGGAAGCAAAAGATGGATTTATTTCAACCGAATAAATTGTAATATCAAGTATCACAAAATAGTTGAAAAAGATCCACAGGCAGATCAAATAAAAAGGAAATATAGTTCATCAGATTTAAAATGCATCCAAGCTCGCGAGACTCTTATTGATACTAAGGAGAGGCCAGCCTATTTCGAGTAGTACCTGCACTTAGCCTTTTTGGGAAAATACGTCAGTTTACACTAGTAAATACAATTAACTGACTCATTTTGAAAAGGTTAAGAAAATTGATTTGAATGCACAAGGCACAAAATATTTTATAACTTGGGATAATTATTTATATATATAAACTTGTAAAAGAATTACATGTTCGTTATACCTTCAGTAGCCCGGATTGACACCGGGTTAAAGATTAATAGACACACCACATGATATAGTCCCGCGGCGGGTTATTCCCGAAACCGGCGGTTATACCTTATTATTTATATATGAACTGTCGGGTGTACGCCTACACCTCGTCCTTAGGTCGTGGCCATTTCTTAAAATGATGCCAATGATATCCGGGACATGGTCATTAACCCCCCAAAGGTGTTAAGCAAACAAAACAATTTAAACGGGTCATTTCAATAAAGTAACCTTCATAAGATTAAAAATTCAATGCCCGACCAAGCGGTATTTTATATACCGTACCCCAAGCCCGTATAGGGAAAATAAGTTAAAAGTATTTACCTGAGCAAGTATAATTCACAAATAGCAAGTGCAAATAGCTTTTACCGGGTTTCCTAATCTGGAACAAAGGTTTTTAATAACCTATTAGATTCCTAACGGGTCTTTAATTAAGCCTAAACTTAGACCGGTTAGTTTTAAAAGAAGATACGGTTCAAACGCATGATTAAGCGAAGACCGGAATAGAATGTGATTTAGACCCGACAAGTTTGGAGACTTGTGTAATATGGGTAAACTAAACACATTCTGGATTTTGAGACAAAAATGATAAGGTTTGACCCGTTTCGGCTAATTTATGCAAACTATTTACATAAACCGCACCGAACGCGAATAATGCGTAACAGGTAACCAAATGATTCATGAACAGGTTTCCTAAGTTAATATGCCTTAAATATGTTGTGACGTCAGTAAGATATCTTCTATTATGCCCAAAATGGATATAAACACAAACTATGCCCCGTAGGGGCATTTTGGTCATTTTAAAGGTTATAAAAGAGTTTAAATAATAAAATGAGTTACAGGTATGATATAATCAGTAAAAATACTTACTTTAATAAGTTATAACAGTAGGGTATTACATGTATGTGAAATTTATCATTTACAACCAAACTATGCACCATAGGGGCATTTTGGTAATTTCACGTAGGCTTAAAAGGTCAAAACTGGAAATCTGAGTTTAAAACTTTTGCTTACTGTTAAAATATAAAAAATTACTGAAAATATCAGTAGGCATCAAACCTTATATGTTTAAAATAGTTTTAATACATACTATGCGTTAAAAACGCTTAAAAAGGCGATTTTGAGCTATTTCCGGGTTTTTAAAGGAAAGATGATATTTTTATTATTCCAGAAGGCTCAAAATGTTTTATTTATCATATTAGATTAGTAGAAAAAGGTTTGGTATCAAAATAATTTGTAAAACTCATTTTATAGGCCAAAAGGGCAAAACCGACAATTACCGAATCAAGCTTAGAACTCTATGTTATGCTCAGCCTAAAAATAAATAAAAATCTTCAAAAATCCCAAAATATTATATTATATCAGTGGGTAAAAAGTTTGGTATCAAAAATTGGGTTTAGATAGGCTATATGCTAATTACGTCGTTTAATTGATAAAAAGCTTTTCATTTACGCTAATGAGCATAACTCCTAATCTAGACCTCAAACTGATGTCAAATTTTGGGGACAAGTTTATAAATCAGTAACTAAGGTTTCTATTATTTTACATTTTCAAAAATCATGTTTAAGGTCATATGGGCATAATAGTCAACATATAGGCAATAAACGGAAACATGCATATGAATTGGATAACTAATGAACCAAGTTATATAATCACATAGGGTTATACTAACATGAAACCTGGTCCAAATAAAGCTCTAAGGCATTTCTAAAACATGCTACATTGGGTCAGAACTTAAAGTCAAAGCAAAAGTCAAATTAAGCGACTTTCGGTTCCGAACCAAGCCTAAACTGAAAATTGCCGGGTTGAACATGTTTAGACATGTTCTTACATTAATTACCAAGTTATATTAATGATAAAACAGGTTGCATGGCTTCTACATTGCTAATTATGCATTAATTTGAAAATAAGCTTTCTGTTGACTTTTTAAGATTAAGTTTGACCCGACAATTGACCTAGTTAGAGTGGGAATCAGAGAGTGCCCTTTCAAGGGTTTATTACCCACATAATTACCCACTCATAGGTACTTTCAATTTGAAATTTGACTGGACAAATTATGATTAATTACGAAGTCAAACCTTAATTACGACGGTTTGACTTTAGGCTAATTAATTAAGTAAAGCTGAATTAAGAAGGGTCAAGGACACTTACAATGGTCCTAAGCACGACTAGGAAGCCTAAGAAAACTTGGTTGCTGATCAGAGAGCTCCAGAAATAAGCTTGTGAAAGTTTGCAAGTGATGTGTGAAGTGTTGCAACAAGGAGGTTTCTTATATATTGAATTTGATCCCCTAAGATGATGCCAAGGAAGTCTATAGGTGTTTCCAGATCAAGACAAGTGCCCCTATTGCATGTTAAACCATTTGGGCAGCCCCTGGTATGTAGAAACAAGGTTTTGAGTCGGGTTAACAGCCTTAACAGGCATCTGCAGGTGAAAACTGTCACTGGCAGGCTGAGGCGGCCCGCGTAAGGATCCCCTGACACCTTACGCAGCCCATGTGAGTGGTCAGAATAGGCCAAACAAGTTTCATTAATTGCATTTTAGGTCCTTGGTCCTTCCAAACGTGGTTTTGAGTTTATTTCTTGCACTTTTGGCCCTTTAACTTGACGTTTAAGGGTTCCATAACATAACCAAATATTGTTAAGCCCTCGGTTAACTTTGTGATCAACCGTAAAGCCTTAAATTTCAACGTTGACGCTTTTAACCCCTCGCATACGAATATCGTCATAACTTTCTCATACCTTATCGAAACCTTGTGAAATTTTTATCACTTATTCTAGTGAGCAAAATTAATCGTTACAAAGCTTCGGGTTCGCTAAAAGGTCACTCAAAGGTATACTTTAAACATGTTGACACGTTTAACCCTTGTAGTTTGTAATCTCTCACTTTCTTTCACAATTAGCTTCGTATGATCCATGATTCATTCGTTTAAGGGTATAAACATCGTGTAGGGTTATTGCAAGATATATTTATTCATTGTTGACACTTTGAACCCTTATATTCACATACTTTCTTTGTTTGTCAACTTTAGTCCTTCATAAGTAATCTTCTACACGTTTAAAGCTCATGACACGTGTCGATACATTATTGGACATAAGTTTTCGAGGTTTAACACAACTCTCTTAGATGGAACACTCCTCTGGTTTGATGAGTGATGAGAATCACTTTTGTGAGCAGTATGAGTTCTTGAGGGTGGCTTCGTATGTGGTACAGATTGGGTCCTTACATGGGTACCACTGGATTCATTGAATTTCCTATCCAAAGCTCTTGTAACAGCATTGTCTATCAATGCCTGCAATTCTGCTCCTGCTACGTTGACTCTGGAGGTGTCATGATTATCTCTGGGGTGACTGTTGACTTCGTCTGACCCAGGCATGTAGCTTGATTGCTACATAAAATAATGATTTTAATTCATTTAGAGGTCTATAACAGTTTTATCATTCCAGATGATTTATTAATCATGGTATTTAAGAAACCATTTCGATTAATTTGTTAGGTATATATATATTCAGGATTTTTTTTCATTATAAAAATCCCTAGGTATAATTAAAATATATCAATGGCAAAAAGGCCTAGTCATATGGGCAGTTTTAAATTTTTAAAGAGTTAATTACTGTTTTCGTCCCTGAGGTTTGTCAAAAATAACGGTTTCAGTCCATTAGTTTAAAAATTGCGATTTTAGTCCATTAGTTTCATTTTCGTAACCATTTCAGTCCACTTTTCAAACGGCGTTTGTTTTATGCCGTTAATGGAAGCACGTGCTTGTCACGTGATGGGCAATTTGGTCATTTCCATCTCAGGGTTTGGATTAATAAGGGGTAGGTGGTGTTTAATACAACTGGGTTTGGAATGGAAATGACCAAATTGCCCATCACGTGACAAGCACGTGCTTCCGTTAACTGCATAAAACAAACGCCGTTTGAAAAGTGGACTGAAATGGTTACGAAAATGAAACTAATGGACTGAAATCGCAATTTTTAAACTAATGGACTGAAACCGTTATTTTTGACAAACCTCAGGGACGAAAACAGTAATTAACTCATTTTTAAATCATGATCTTATAGGATCAAGGTATTGAGGTTTTAATCATAGTTTATTACCTCTTCTTAACAGGGGTCGAAGACCACAACTGTCTTTTGTCTTATATGACAATGAATATAGCCCGTAGGCATTACATTCCAATTGGATGTTTAATATAATAAAAGAATTTGGAATAATCTAATGTAAAGATGACTTATGTGATTTTATCGAATCACATTTTGCCAGAAGCCTTAACATGTTTTCAGATGTTAACAAGGATTTGAACCTTTTGAATAGGTTTTACCTTCTTGGCCATATCTAGAATGACATGTGACTAGGTTTTACCTTTAAGATTCTTTTTAAATTTTATCATTTTATTATAATGATAGGTCTTAGAATAGGAATGTTATATTTTCATTTATTTCACATTTTATGTTTATGCATATAATTTAGCAAAAATGAAAATTTAAATTAAACCATTCCACTACCAAAATTAACAAGTACATATTTGCCCTAAACGGGACTTTTACTGAAATAACACGCCCACGCAGGGGCTAAACTAACAAACATACCCACGCAGAGGTCAACAGAAAGACATGCCCACGCAGGGGCAGAACACAAAAACAAATGTCCACGCAGGGACATGATTACAGCACTAAAAACAAACAAACAAATAAAGGATTTAATGATCCTTCTTGCTCTTTCCCTTGATTAAGTTCGCCAGACCCTTGAAAATTCCTCGGTTTTGCCTACGCCCTTCCCGAACCTCATGCTGCACCTGACTCAACCTTTGAAGAATCTCCTGATGCTGCGGTGGTGATACTACTGGCAGCTGCGGGGGCTGCTGATACTGCGGAGGTTGAGGAGGTGGAGGTTGCTGATACCCATATGGTGGGTACCCATAGGGTGAATATCCATCCTGATATGGGACTCCAAAGGGTCCCTCGGGATGGAGGGCATTGTAATCCCACGCTGCCTGGTACGGGTCAACATTAGCGTAGTTGAAGTTGGTGTGGGCCGGCTGCTCAAAGGGATTATACGCCGCCGCACCGGTGTATGTAGGTATTGGGTCGCCAAAGCCCAACGGTGGTGGCGCGACAGGCGCAGAGTTTACTTCCGAGACGGGGTTTGAAGGCCCACCCATCTGCAGGTCTTCATGGAGTGGCGGGTAGCGGCTGCCACTTGAAGGTTGAGGGGTGCTGATACGCACTCCTCCTCGCACGGACATCCGTGCGTTCGATCTTCTTCGCCTCGGTGGCTCCAGAGGCTGTTGCTGAACTGGTGGTGGTGGCGGAGTGACCGCGACAAAACGAGAATCCTCGGAGGGATTCTGCTGCTGCTGCGGTGAGTTGTGGTAACTGGGAGTAAACACCCAGTCGATCTGTCTGAACCTTTCCTCATAGCTGTCGGGACCATTATAAGGTGATCCCACAAAAGGTGACCCATCTGAAATTTCGATGGGGTGGTTAGGGGTCCCGGTTGGAGGCTCGGCGGGATCCGTGTCTTCGCCCATGTCCATCGCATGGTCGCCCGAGAAGTGGTCTTCAGGTCCTAGTGGGTTAAAACCCACTGGTTCTTCAATGTAGTTTTCCGGGTTGAACCGGCTTTGGAAGACAGGTGTCGGGTCATCGAAAGAATGGTGAGGGCTGGATCTCTGAAGGGGGATGAAAGATGGCTGCGGGTTATGGGGCTCATTTTCAGAATGAGGCCCGTAGGAATGGTGATAGGATGGTGACGAACTTAGCGAGACGGATTGCCTCGCTGGCTCTATATACGTCCTCTAATGCTCCTGGGGACTCGTACTTATTGGGGCCGGTGGGGTTCGTCTGTGTGATGGCCCGGCCTCATGGTCGTGGCCTGTGATTGGTGCCTTTCCTCTTCCCCTGATGAACCTTGGTGGCATGATTGAACCTGTCAACATAAACAAAGATAACAACAAGGAAATATATACAAGACAAAAATAAAACAAATCGGGATTTGTCCTAAGTTCTTTGTCTAGACTCGAAAATTGAGGAATGTGCAACTGTGTAACTGAGATTAAACAAAAAAGGCTAGTGTTTAATTCACTCAGTGTTGGCTCTGATACCAACCTGTCACACCCTGATATTTCCACGTATTACCGGTGGGCCCGGTGGGGAGTATCGTGACGTAGTTGATATCATCATAGTCAAACAACACAATTTTAAATGCACAGCGGAAGAAAAAGATAGATTTATTTCAACCGAATAAATTGTAATATCAAGTATCACAAAATAGTTGAAAAAGATCCACAGGCGGATCAAATAAAAAGGAAACATAGTTCATCAGATTTAAAATGCATCCAAGCTTGCGAGACTCTTATTGATGCTAAGGAGAGGCCAGCCTATTTCGAGTAGTACCTGCACTTAGCCTTTTTGGGAAAATACGTCAGTTTACACTGGTAAATACAATTAACTAACTCATTTTGAAAAGGTTTAGAAATTTGATTTGAATGCACAAGGCACAAAATATTTTATAACTTGGGATAATTATTTATATATATAAACTTGTAAAAGAATTACATGTTCGTTATACGTTCAGTAGCCCGGATTGACACCGGGTTAAAGATTAATAGACATACCACATGATATAGTCCCGCGGCGGGTTATTCC
Organism: Helianthus tuberosus; assembly: GCA_030545235.1. Lineage (NCBI taxonomy): Eukaryota > Viridiplantae > Streptophyta > Magnoliopsida > Asterales > Asteraceae > Helianthus > Helianthus tuberosus. Next base: position 13,342,346 of record CM060381.1, read on the forward strand.
CGAAACCGGCGGTTATACCTTATTATTTATATATGCACTGTCGGGTGTACGCCTACACCCCGTGCTTAGGTCATGGCCATTTCTTAAAATGATGCCAAGGATATCTGGGACATGGTAATTAACCCCCCAAAGGTTTTAAGCAAACAAAACAATTTAAACGGGTCATTTCAATAAATTAACCTTCATACGATTAAAAATTCAATGCCCGACCAAGCGGTGTTTTATATACCGTACCCCAAGCCCGTATAGGGAAAATAAGTTAAAAGTATTTACCTGAGCAAGTATAATTCACAAATAGCAAGTGCAAATAGCTTTTATCGGGTCTCCTAATCTGGAACAAAGGTTTTTAATAACCTATTAGATTCCTAACGGGTCTTTAATTAAGCCTAAACTTAGCTCGGTTAGTTTTAAAAGAAGATACGGTTCAAACGCATGATTAAGCGAAGACCGGAATAGAATGTGATTTAGACCTGACAAGTTTGGAGACTTGTGTAATATGGGTAAACTAAACACATTCTGGATTTTGAGACAAAAATGATAAGGTTTGACCCGTTTCGGCTAATTTATGCAAACTAGTTACATAAACCGCTCCGAACACGAATAATGCGTAACAGGTAACCAAATGATTCATGAACAGGTTTCCTAAGTTAATATGCCTTAAATATGTTGTGACGTCAGTAAGATATCTTCTATTATGCCCAAAATGGATATAAACACAAACTATGCCCCGTAGGGGCATTTTGGTCATTTTAAAGGTTATAAAAGAGTTTAAATAATAAAATGAGTTACAGGTCTGATATAATCAGTAAAAATACTTAATTTAATAAGTTATAACAGTAGGGTATTACATGTATGTGAAATTTATCATTTACAACCAAACTATGCACCTTAGGGGCATTTTGGGAATTTCACGAAGGCTTAAAAGGTCAAAACTGGAAATCTGAGTTTAAAACTTTTGCTTACTGTTAAAATATAAATATTTACTGAAAATATCAGTAGGCATCAAACCTTATATGTTTAAAATAGTTTTAATACGTACTATGCGTTAAAAACGCTTAAAAAGGCGATTTTGAGCTATTTCCGGGTTTTTAAAGGAAAGCTGATATTTTTATTATTCCAGAAGGCTCAAAATGTTTTATTTATCATATTAGATCAGTAGAAAAAGGTTTGGTATCAAAATAATTTTTAAAACTCATTTTATAGGCCAAAAGGGCAAAACCGACAATTACCGAATCAAGCTTAGAACTCTATGTTATGCTCAGCCTAAAAATAAATAAAAATCTTCAAAAATCGCAAAATATTATATTACATCATTGGGTAAAAAGTTTGGTATCAAAAATTGGGTTTAGATAGGCTATATGCTAATTACGCCGTTTAATTAATAAAAAGTTTTTCATTTACGCTAATGAGCATAACTCCTAATCTAGACCTTAAACTGATGTCAAATTTTAGGGACAAGTTTATAAATCAGTAACTAAGGTTTCTATTCTTTTACATTTTCAAAAATCACGTTTTAAGGTCATATGGGCGTAATAGTCAACATATAGGCAATAAACGGAAACATGCATATGAATCGGATAAGTAATGAACCAAGTTGTATAATCACAGAAGGTTATACTAACATGAAACCTGGTCCAAATAAATCTCTAAGGAATTTCTAAAACATGCTACATTGGGTCAGAATTGAAAGTCAAAGCAAAAGTCAAATTATGCGACTTTCGGTTCCGAACCAAGCCTAAACTGAAAATTGTCGGATTGAACATGTTTAGACATGTTCCTACATTAATTACCAAGTTATATTAATGATAAAACATGTTGCATGGCTTCTACATTGCTAATTATGCATTAATTTGAAAATAAGCTTTTTGTTGACTTTTTAAGATTAAGTTTGACCCGACAATTGACCTAGTTAGAGTGGGAATCAGAGAGTGCCCTTTTAAGTGTTTATTACCCACATAATTACCCACTCATAGGTACTTTCAATTTGAAATTTGGCTGGACAAATTATGATTAATTACGAAGTCAAACCTTAATTACGACGGTTTGACTTTAGGCTAATTAATTAAGTAAAACTGAATTAAGAAGGGTCAAGGACACTTACAAGGGTCCTAAGCACGACTAGGAAGCCTAAGAAAACTTAGTTGCTGATCAGAGAGCTCCAGAAATAAGCTTGTGAAAGTTTGCAAGTGATGTGTGAAGTGTTGCAACAAGGAGGTTGCTTATATATTGAATTTGATCCCCTAAGATGATGCCAAGGAAGTCTACAGGTGTTTCCAGATCAAGACAAGTGCCCCTATTGCATGTTAAACCATTGGGGCAGCCCCTGGTATGTAGAAACAAGGTTTTGAGTCGGGTTAACAGCCTTAACAAGCATCTGCAGGTGAAAACTGTCACTGGAAGGCTGAGGCGGCCCGCATAAGGATCCCCTGACACCTTACGCGGCCCGTGTGAGTGGTCAGAACAGGCCAAACAAGTTTCATTAATTGCATTTTAGGTCCTTGGTCCTTCCAAACGTGGTTTTGAGTTTATTTCTTGCACTTTTGGCCCTTTAACTCGACTTTTAAGGGTTCCATGACTTAACCAAATATTGTTAAGCCCTCGGTTAACTTTGTGATCACCCGTAAAGCCTTAAATTTCAACGTTGACGCTTTTAACCCCTCGCGTACGAATATCGTCATAACTTTCTCATACCTTATCGAAACCTTGTGAAATTTTTATCACTTATTCTAGTGAGCAAAATTAATCGTTACAAAGCTTCGGGTTCGCTAAAAGGTCACGCAGAGGTATACTTTAAACATGTTGACACATTTAACCCTTGTAGTTTGTAATCTCTCACTTTCTTTCACAATTAGCTTCCTATGATCCATGATTCATTCGTTTAAGGGTATAAACATCGTGTAGGGTTATTGCAAGATATATTTATCCATTGTTGACACTTTGAACCCTTATATTCACATACTTTCTTTGTTTGTCGACTTTAGTCCTTCATAAGTAATCTTCTACACGTTTAAAGCTCATGACACGTGTCGATACATTATTGGACATAAATTTTCGAGGTGTTACAACAACCACCAGTAACACCCATACCCCTGTTAATTGAGAATACGCGGCCAGCCACCATGACGGTGGCTGCGCACGACTGTAGCGACAAAGCCAGAGAAAGACATGAAGAAAGAGAGGTGAGAGAGAGAAGCACAGAGACGAGATAGAGAGAGACTGGAGAGAAGGAGAGAGATAGACGGAGGTTGGGAGCAGCGCCGCCGCTCACGGCGGCGGCAGTGAGGGGCGACAACGGTGTTTCTAATGCCCGATGAATTTCCGGTAAGAATTTGGCTTCCCCTCTTCTTTCTTTCCTCGTTTCTTTTCTGATGCTTGAAGATGATAATGCTAAGCTACTGTTGATGTTGAAGATGATGATGTTTTGGTTTGGGTTTTCATGGGTTTCATCGGTCAAATCCAGCAGGTTCGGTTCTTAGAAGTTTCAGTTTGGGTCAAGCTGTTTTGGGTCAGATTATGGTCTCGGCTCAGGGCGGGTTTGGTTCGGTCAACCACGGGTCTCGGGTCTGGTTCGGGTTTGCTTTGCTTTGGTTCCTTTTATTTCCTGAAGAATGAAAGTGATGTTGATCTTGTTATGGCTGATGTTGTTTAGCTCAAATCTGAGTTATGTTCGGTTCGAGAATTAGTTTCGGCTCGAGTTCGAGGTTTAAACCGATCAGCTCAGTTTCGTTCGGGTCTCAGTTTGGAAAGGCAGCGGTCAGCTCCGACGAGTGCCGCACACTCGCCCGTTCAAAACCCTTTGGTCAGTCTTTTATGCCACTGTTCGTTAATTTGATTCAATCAGTTTTTGGTCTTTGATATGATGAATTGGTGAAAACGTAGGGTGCACAGTTACCGATGGTGATTTATTTTGATTGGTGATAGGTGTTATGTGTTTTGTTAGGTTACATTTGTTCGGTTCATTGATTTGATGCATTGTTGATGAATTATATTTGTTTTCAATTTTTATTAAGTTTAGCAATTGTGTAATTTTAAGCATTGATTGATTTATATACTTTCTGTCATATTTGCAAGAATAAGAACTTCTTATAAGACCGTGCGTAGTGGCTCCATTTTGGGGCGTTCTTGTGCTCGAAAACACCCAAACACGCCCAGGATCGCCCCCCGGGGCGTTTTTTTTTTTAATTTTTGGTGTTTGGCGTTGTATTTTCCACACCCATGTTCAAAAGTTTTTGGCCAATTATGAATCGGTCAAATCGTTGTTTAAGCAAGTTTTTTTACTGATTCTTGTCAGTGTCACGTTGGTTAGAATTGTTGTTAGTTGGAAGAAAAGGTTTCGAATAACTTGAAGAGATCGATTTGGTTGTGATTCTGTCTTCCGTTGTTTTCTGTGAATTGTCGTTAGTTGGAAGAAAAGGTTCCGTAAACTTTTTAACGTAAAATGTAAAATTTTTAACGTAAAACGTAAAAAGTTTAACGTAAAGCGTAAAAACATAAAACGTAAAAAGTTTAACGTAAAACGTAAAAACGTAAAACGCAAAAAGTTTTAACATAAAACGTAAAAAGTAAAACGTAAAACGAAAATTTTTTAACGTAAAGCGTAAAAATGTAAAACGTAAAAGGTTTAACGTAAAAAGTAAAACGTAGAACCTAAACTTTTTAACGTAAAACTTAAAAAGTTTAACGTAAAACGTAAACTTTTTCACGTAAAATGTAAAAATGTAAACTTTTTCACGTAAAACGTAAAACGTAAACTTTTTAACGTAAAACGTTTTAACATAAAACGTAAAAAATCGTGTGATAAAACGACGCCTAAACACGGGGCGTGAATACGCGGCATAGAAACGCCGCAAAAAAAAACGAGACGTAAAAAACGGCGCGTAAAAAAACGGCGAGATAAAAAACGACGCGTGAAAAAGCCGTGCGTAAAAACGGCGCGTTACAAAACGCCGCGTGAAAAAACCGGGCGTAAAAACGACGTGTAAAAATCGGCGAGCAAAAAAACGGCATGTAAAACGGGACGTAAAGAACGGGGCAAAAAAACGGGGGCGTAAAACGGGTCGTAAAAAAACGCACGTAAAAAACGGGGGCGTAAAAAAACGGCGTGTAAAACGGGTGGTAAAAACGGGACGTAAAACACGGCGCGCTAAAAAACGGTGCGTAAAACCGCGAATAAAAAACCGCACGTAAAAAGCCGGTCGCAAAAACGACGTGAAAAAAACTGGGCGTAAAAAAACGGCGCGTAAAAACGGGACGCTAAAACGACGCGCGTAAAAACAGGACGTAAAAAATGGGCGTAAAAACGGCTTGTAAAAACGTGACGTAAAAAACGGCGAGACAAAAAACGGTGCGTAAAACCGGGTATAAAAAACGGCACTTTAAAACCCGGTTGCAAAAACGGCGTGAAAAAACGGAGCGTAAAACGGGTCGTAAAAAACGCGCGTAAAAAAGGGGTCGTAAAAAAACGCGCGTAAATTTTTTTTATCAAAAAATCTGATTTCAAAATGTTGTTTAATAAAAAAATCTGATTTAGAAAAAAACAATTAATGCAATAGGACAAAAATGTAATAAAAAACAATAAAATTAATAAGACAAAAACAACAAAATTACTTAAATACTTTTTTAGATTAAAATACTAAAGAAATAATAAGACAAAAAGAATTTAATATTACTTTTAACTACTTTTAATCTCATCCATCCATTTTGAAAATCTAATGGCCAGAAAGTGGTTCCCGCGGTTCTTACAACTGAAGGTGGTTTTCATTTTAGCGGTCTCCTATATATATATATATACACACACATTTGGAGTTATTTACGCAAGAAAGTTGATTAAAATGGTTATTCACTTGGAGTGTAAATAAAAGAATTAGAAAAAACATGAAAGTTTAATCAAAGAAAAGGAAGAAAGAAAGAAGTGTTAGATGGGTTGTCAAAATCATGATCATATTGTAATGAGTGACGTGGCATGGAAGGAGGGACCGGTCATCATGAAGTTTACTTTAAAAAAAAATATATATGTAGAAGTTGTTTTGTGGTCCCCACAACCACTAACTGTGTTCTTAGTAAGAATAGTGGGTATGGAGGGCCTCATCCCCAATGGGATGAATCGCCACGTACGTTCGGCTTGGAGGGGATGGACCTAGGGGGTGGGGATGAGCCCCTTTATGTATATATATGTATGTATAGGTTATTGTGAGAGAAAGGAGAACCGGCGTATCCGGCTGTGGGGAGTCGGTCTTGCCGAGCCGAGCCCAGGGGGCGGTGTGGGGGACCGGCGCCGGTCCTAGCCGGGCCTCAGCCGGCCCCCATACCCACTAGTCTAATAAAAATTTCAGGGTTGCAAAGTAAAAATATCTGAAAAATGAGAACCATGCCCCTTATTTTACCGACAATTTTAACCTCGAGTTAACTGCATCTCCCTTTGAAAGCCAATATTTAACTCTCCCTTTGTCTCAAAAAAATAACCCTAGTAAATAACATTCCTCCTAAAAAAGAAATTATTACTCTAGGGCACCACAAAATTATTTCATATCCAACAATCATTAGAGTATTTTATTTTAACATCATATATATTCTTTTATATAATATGTATAAATATTGGGGCAATTTCATTAGGGCTGTTTACGAGCTGAATCGAGCGAATCTTTGCTCGTGCTTGACCTGTTTACAACTTGAACCGAGCGGAGCGGCTCATTTAAAACCGAGCCTCAAATCAAACGAGTATTTTCCGAGCAGTAAATATTTCGAGCGAGCGTCGAGCGAAGTTCGAGCGATATGGACAACCGTGTCGCCCGATTTAAATTTGCTGACAGAGATAGTGACAATATGGGGTCTCAAGTATTTATGTCTTTAAAAACAGACACATTTCATGGCATGATATTTTTCTTATGAATAACAATGTTTTAGCTGACGAGGCGCTGATCATATTGCACGAATAATGACGTTGAGAGGAGACGATCGACTTAGGGTAACGACGAGAAACATTGAGAGGAGACTGTCGTTTATTGGTTTAGGGTTTAACTTTTAGATTTCATATGAATTTTTTTATTGGCGTGATTGGCTAGTACGTATAAATATAGTGGACCAAAATCTAATAGAGTGGTATTTATAAAACTATAAATTTAATTTATATTTAAGTATATGTGTGTATATATATAGGTGTGTGTGTATGTATATGTATATACTAATTAAAAATAATAACTCGAGTCGAACCGAGCCGAGCAAACATTTGCTCATGCTTGGCTCGTTTACAAACCGAACCGAGCAAAGCCGCTCGTTTACAACCGAGCGTCATATCAAACAAGCATTTTCCGAACAATTTCCAAACGAGCGTCGAGCTGTTTGAACGGCACTAACTTTCATATATACGCCTACAAACTTCTAAAATATCACATCCTTGCAAAATTATAAATAATATATACCCTTATAAAGTAGTGGAAATATTATATATATATATATATATATATATATGAGTTAACTTCTGTTTTGCTCCCTGTGTTTTGGTCACTTTAAAGGTTTTGCCCCAAACCTTTAAAAATAGTCATTTTCTTCCAATAATTTGCTATGGTTTTTTCATTTTGCTCCCCGCCTCTAACTACATCCAAATTGTTTGTTATCTGAAAGGGTATTTTGGTAACTTCAAGTATATAACTAAGGGTACTTTAGTAATTTCAAAGATAAGATTTAATTATTTATTAGATTTATATATACATCACTCAAACCATACAAACACAATACTCTCTCTCATCTCTCTCTACATGTTTCCCTATCTCTTCACCATCACCCAAACCAGCACCACCGGGCATCACCACCTGCAACTACCACCTGCTGACCACTGCCACCAGCAATCCACCACCTGTCGACCACTACCACAATAAGTCGACCATCTGAACCCACCCTACATGTCGGCAAACAAAAACAACATCCCAAATCCCAAATCGGAACCCACCATCACCATTTTCAACCCTATACCTTAAAACCAACAACCACAAACGCCGGCCACCCATCATCTTCATCTGCAACCCTATACCTTAAAACCCTCAAATCCTCCATCATCCATCTTCATCGCAGATCTGAGCCCAGAAAAGCGAGCCTTCACTGTTGTCTACATCGAGTTTCATTTTTTGAAACCCTCGCCGTCGTCGTCTACATCACCGTCGGCCATTTCATCTTTGATACAGGTAACAACACTGGTGGTGTTCGGGTGGCAGCGACGTTTAATCATATTACCAATCATGCTAAAATTCATAAACAAACTTTCATCTCAACATTCTTATGGTGATTCACAAACAAGTTCACTTTCATCCAGTAATAACACTAATCAACACTCAACAAGTAAGATACTCCCCTCTTAATGCCAATTAACTCGTTATACATCAAAAACCCACCCATATTCAAACAAGAGTAAACTTCTGTTTTGCTCCCTGTGGTTTGGTCATTTTAACGGTTTTGCTCCAATAGTTTAAAAATAGCCATTTTCCTCCCTGATCTTTCGAGTTTGTCGCTAGTTTGCTACCTAATCTTTCGAGTTTGTCGCCAGTTTCCTCCCTGATGGAGTTAGAGGCTAGGAGCAAAATGAAAATAAGTTAGAAAAATCAGGGAGGAAAATGGTTATTTTTAAACTATTGGAGCAAAACCATTAAAATGACCAAACCACAGGGAGCAAAACGGAAGTTTACTCTTCAAACAATGAAGTCCAAAATCAAATGGGTAATCAACATAATTTGTAATAATCTCGCAAAAAAAGGGTAAAACATACCTTAAATGATGATTAACAGTAGCTAAACACTCAAGATGAAAGCTTGCGAAATTCCACAAAAAAACCTCAAATTTTCGGACTAAAAATGTCCAAAAACCGTGATGAATTTCGAGATTCTATTGGGTGGGTTTTGTTCGTCTCGAAAAATCATGCAATTTGCACCCAAGAACCGCTCGAATTTGTTAAGAATTGTGGGAGATATGATAAGTTGAAGTTCTAGGTTTCATAGAGTTTCAATGTAGAAGATGGAGATGTGAAAAAGAAGCCAGCATCGATGTGTGTGGTTTGTTTTATAAATTAATACATACATTTACAAAATTACTGAAATGCCCTTTTAGTTAAAAACAATTTGGATGGAGTTAGAGGCGGGGAGCAAAATGGAAAAACCATAGCAAACTATTGGAGGAAAATGACTATTTTTAAGGATTTGGGGCAAAACCGTTAAAGTGACCAAACCACAGGGAGCAAAACGGAAGTTTACTCTATATATATGTGCGGTTCTAGAGTGAACACCGGTGTATTTGTGAACTGAGTGAACAAATCCTGACAATTGATTTACACTTGTGTATTGATAATCAAGGGCTATGATTAGTTCACTGGTGTTCACAATCGAGGTGGTTGTTCACAAATGAACCTACATAAGAAAAAATCGATCTCGTTTAAGCTCACTTTAGCTCGAACTTTTATCAAATCTATCTCAAGCAACCTATCGTCTCTTGTAACATCCTCGGCGGTTCTTCACAACCGGTGTCTGCTTTCGGTCGGCATATATATAAAACTCAAGCTTTACATAGAAATTAAATAAAGAAATTATACTTCAACAAACTTTAAAGTTAAACTATTTAAGAAAAAATAACCAAAAATAACAATTTTTTTTGTAAAAGTCTCTCAAGTATATTAAAAGAAGGTAAATAGATAACTTTATCCAAAATTAATAATTTCTTAGCAGCCTAAATGAAATTGATTGTCTAAAACTAGTCATTCGTCCCCTAATTAATCAGAAGCAGACACAAATCATATATACATTCCATTTATTTCTGAAATGTTTACATAGGTTGTTAAACATTCCATTTATAACACATGCTTTACTTGTTTTGATTCAATCAAGTTCATAACTTGATTTAATCGTTCTTGTTTTGATTCAATCAAGTTCATAACTTGATTTAATCGTTCTTGCTTTTTGCATTTCTTGTATTTGAATGAGCTTACACGCTCTTTTCATGCATATTTATTCGTTTCTCATTCTTTACATAATACATAATTTATTAACAAAAGAAGTTAATTCTTACCGGACGATCGATCAAGCTTGAACCGAACACTTTGTTGACAACCTTAGGCTCTGATTACCAACTTGTAACACCCATCTAATTTTACTTGATTTTAATAATAGCTTTTACCATTTAAATTAAAATATTGTTTAAGTAACCTAAACATTCATTACAAAAGTTCACAAGTAACAAAAAACATAGTCAACTAACGACTAAGTTAGAAGATTTCTAAAGTTGTTTAACAAACAGTTCACATCATAAACATTGTTTAAACCGAATCAATATGCGCGGAAGCTTCAAAGGTATGTGTTCGGTTCTTCAAAAGTTGCTTGATCATCATCCGTGAATCTTTGAGTACCTAAAACTGTAATGTTTACATAAACATTTATGTTAGAATAGTTGGAAATAATACTTGATTGAAACTACGATCGAAGTGAATTTGAGGTTTTACAATTAAACAAAATTTATAAATTTTCAGACTTTACCGTAACTTACGGTTCCACCGTAAGTTACGGTGGTCAATTTTTCAATAAGGATCCACCGTAAAACAGAAGACTCACACCGTAAGCACCTGACATCTACCGTAAGTTACGGTGATACCGTAACTTACGGTAGTCGCTGTAACATTCTGTTTTTGGTATTTTGTTTGTTTTGCCCAAAACCTTTTTCTCAATTTCCTCATTTACCTCGACCAATACACTGATTTTTCATAATCAAATAGGTCTTTTATAATTGTTGACAAAGACCAAATAAACGTACTACAATACATTCCATGCCTTGATTGGTCGTTTGACCCATTTGGCTCATCTAAGGGATTTCTCAAATTTTGATGACAACCAATGAGGTCTAACAAATTTCTTGGCCTATTATTCGAACTAGCGCACACCATCGCTTAATTCCAACTCGACTTTTATTCACCAAACAATTACAAACGTACTAGACAACAAAATTTAACTCAAATGTAACAAACCAAGTTACATACCTTTAAAGCAAGCCCTTCAAACGTGCGTCTACACCGGTTTGCCCGCTAGATGCCCCGGCTTCCTTTCCTATAGAGTTCAATCACCATATGTTTAGAACTCTTTTTGTTTCACATACATAACGCACATTTTGTCACACATCATAATTATGCGTTTTAACTTAACAATTCAGTTTCAAGCCTTCTTTGAGGCATTTCATCAAACATTATAAGGGCAGAATTTTTATATCTTTCATATTCAAGTTCATAGCTTGCTAATTAGCTAACTTAACATCAATAAAGCCTTTATATAGTATTTAAACAAGTGATTTTTCTGAAATCACTTCCTATGATCAAATTAGACTAGAATAATCATTCTAAACTCTAGTGTTCATCTTTATCTTGTAAAACCCACAACCCACCTTCAAGGTGTTCATGGAATTTCCTGAAATTGGACATGATTTCACTTGTAGTTGTCTAGGTTTCACTTCTAGACACCATATCATCCCTAATCTAACAAAATAACACACATGCAACATCTAATCAAGTTGAGAGATTTCATCAGATTTTACATACCTTAGAATCCTCTTGCGATGAGGATCACAATTCTAAGTTCTAATTTCGATTTCGACTTGGATTGAGCCTTCAATTGACTGATTTAATGAAGTTTTAGGTTTTTGAAGATGGGGTGTCGCCCCCTGCTCTTTCTTGGTCGACCAGCACCTCTAAATGGGGTGTTTGGTTTATTTTTTTTTATTATCTAATTTAGTTTCAAATTTAACAACTAAGGCCCTCTACTTTGTTCAACATATCATTTAGTAGCTTTTAACCCTATTATAGGCTATTTCTAGTCTTGTAACTAACTAGGTTAAAAGTTCCTAGTTAATAAATTCTCGTCTATTTATACTTTATAGTTCCAATATAAAGTTTTATATTTTCGGGGTGTTACAAGTCCACCCCCCTTAAAAGGGTTTCGTCCCCGAAACCGAAGTACGTACCAAATAATGTAGGGTGAAGACGTCGCATTTCCTCTTCGGACTCCCATGTAGTGTCCGAACCTTTCCTATGCTCCCATTTGACTTTGACTTGGTCAATTTGTTTATTTCGTAAATGTTTGACCTTTCGGTCTAAAATCTCCACCGGTCTCACCGCATAATTCAGACTATTATCCACTTCGATATCATCGTAATGGATATAGGCCATTTCGTCTGCTAGGCACTTTCTTAATTGTGACACGTGGAACGTGCCATGGATTCCACTTAGTTCCTCCGGTAGTTCAAGACGGTAAGCTACCTTGCCAACTCTCCCGATAATTTTAAATGGCCCAATAAACCTCGGGCTTAGCTTCCCCCTTTTTCTGAATCTAATAACGCCCTTCCATGGGGAAACTTTTAGCATGACCATGTCACCAACCTGGAATTCGATTGGCCTATTCCTTTTATCAGCATACGCCTTTTGCCTGTCTTGAGCCGCTTTCAAGTGTGCCCGAACTATATCGATCTTTTCATTCGTGGCTCGTACTATATCTTGGTGGGCGAGTTCACGTGGACCCACTTCACCCCAACATACCGGGGTTCGACACTTCCTACCGTAAAGCATTTCGTACGGTGCCATCTTAATACTAGATTGGTAACTGTTGTTATACGAAAACTCGACTAACGGTAGGTGAACATCCCAACTGCCTCCAAAGTCGATTATACACGCCCGTAGCATGTCCCCCAGTGTTTGTATCGTTCTTTCACTTTGTCCATCCGTTTGAGGATGGTACGCAGTGCTAATGAACAATTTGGTCCCCATTTGCTCTTGGAAATCTCGCCAGAAATTCGAAGTAAACCGGGTATCCCTATCAGACACGATGGACACCGGCACCCCATGACGTGCTATTATTTCATTGGTATAAACTTCTGACATCTTTTCTGACGTATAAGTCTCACGAATCGGAATGAAGTGAGCACTTTTCGTCAATCTATCCACCACTACCCATATGGCATCGAAACCACGATTCGTCTTAGGCAACTTGGTTAACAGATCCATTGTAATATGTTCCCATTTCCAAACCGGAATATCTAACGGTTGGAGTTTGCCGTATGGTTTCTGGTGCTCCGCCTTGACTTGTAAACATGTCAAGCATTTTTCCACATACTTCGCCACATCCCTCTTCATTCCGGGCCACCAATAATTTTGTTTCAAATCATTGTACATCTTGGTCGCACCCGGATGAATTGAATAACGGGATTTATGAGCTTCATTAAGTAGAAGCGCCTTCACTCCACAAGTATGTGGAACCCATATCCTTCCGGATCGAGTCTTCAACCCGTTATTTCCATCCGACAAATCTTTCAACTGTCCGATTATTCTTTCTTTCTTCCAATTCTCTTCTTTCATTGCTTCTAATTGCGCCTCTCGAATACGTTCAAGTATACCCGAGGTCACCACGAGTTGCATCGATCTTACTCGTATTGGGGCATAGTCCGCTTTTCTGCTCAGAGCATCCGCTACCACATTAGCCTTTCCGGGGTGATAATGTATTTCACAGTCGTAGTCTTTCACCGTTTCCAACCATCGCCTTTGTCGCATATTTAACTCCTTCTGATCAAAGAAGTATTTCAAGCTCTTGTGGTCGGTGAATATGGTGCACTTTACCCCATACAAGTAATGCCTCCATATTTTTAATGCAAATACCACCGCAGCCAACTCGAGATCGTGCGTGGGATATTTCTTCTCGTGTATCTTCAATTGTCTCGAGGCATAGGCTATTACCTTGCCCCGTTGCATCAACACGCAACCGAGCCCCGATAGTGAAGCATCCGAATAAACCACCATGTCTTCGACTCCGTCCGGCAATGTCAATACCGGAGCTTGAGTTAACTTTTCTTTTAGCGTTTGAAACGCTTTCTCTTGATCGGCACCCCAAATGAACTTTTCTTTCTTCCGTGTTAGCTTTGTTAGCGGTGACGCAATCTTGGAGAAATCTTGAATGAATCTCCTATAATATCCCGCAAGCCCCAAAAAGCTTCTAATTTCAGAAGGGTTCGTTGGGGGATTCCATTTTGACACAGCCTCTATTTTCGACGGATCCACCAAAACTCCGTCGGCACTTATGACATGGCCAAGAAATTGTACCTCTCGTAACCAAAAGGCACATTTAGAGAATTTTGCATATAACTTCTCTCGTCTAAGTGTCTCTAACACTTCTTGTAAGTGGTGTGCGTGTTCAGCTTCACTTTTCGAATACACTAAGATATCATCGATAAACACAATGACCGACTTATCCAACATTAGCTTGCAAACCCGGTTCATGAGGTCCATGAAAGCCGCGGGTGCGTTTGTTAGCCCAAATGACATCACGAGGAATTCGTAATGTCCGTATCTCGTGCGGAAAGCTGTCTTTGGCACATCTTCTTCTTTGACCTTTAGTTGGTGATACCCCGATCTAAGGTCAATTTTTGAAAACCAGTTCGCACCTTGTAGTTGGTCGAATAGATCATCTATCCTCGGGAGCGGGTATCGGTTCTTTACCGTGAGTTTGTTTAACTCCCGGTAATCGATACACATGCGCATGCTCCCGTCTTTCTTTCTCACGAACAACACCGGTACGCCCCAAGGAGACACACTCGGCCTTATGAATCCCTTGTCAAGCAGGTCTTGGATTTGAGACATCAACTCTTGTAATTCCGACGGTGCAAGTCGGTACGGGGCTTTTGCTACGGGTTTCGCGCCCGGAATCAATTCGATCCCAAACTCTATTTCTCGTTCAGGCGGTATCCCCGGTAAATCCTCCAGAAACACATCTTCATAATCTCGTACTACCGGTACATCTCCAATCTTTCGTGATTCTTTTTCGGGCTCATTAGCGTATATCATGAATGCCTTGCATCCTCGCTTCATAAGCTTGTGAGCTTTCAACATTGAGCATACTATGGGGTTGCCTCCTTTTTCGCCATAAATGGTGACGTGTTTCCCGCTCGGAGATGTTAGTTTTATCTCTTTACGAAAACACACGATCTTTGCATGGTGTTGAGATAGCCAATCCATCCCAACGACTACTTGAAATTCTCCCATTGACATCGGGATTAGGTTTATCAAATATTCTTCGTCGTCAATGCTCAGTTTACAGTTTTTACATACATCACAAACAATAAAGCTCTTGTTATTACCTATCTCTACTTCTAAGGGCACAGGTAATTTTGTTAGAACAAATGAAGGATGTCGAATAAATCCATATGAAACAAATGATTTATTCGCACCCGTATCAAATAACACGCGTATAGGAATCGAATTTACAGCAAATATACCTGAGACCACGTCAGGTTCAACCTTTGCTTCTGCGGCGGTTAGTTGAAAAGATCTTGCCTTTGCTTTTGGGGCTTCACCTTTCGGGTCCTGCCCATCCTTCTTTCCAACCAGTTCCGGGCATTCCGACTTTTTGTGACCCGTTCGATAACAATTGTAACAAACCGTCACTTTCTCCGGGCACGATATAGCCATATGTCCCGTTTTTTTGCATATGGGACAAGGCTTATCCTTGTAACGACATTCGCCTTTATGACCCTTTCCGCAGATTCTGCAACTTGGCGACCCTCCTTTCGTATCAAATTTCTTTGCGGTTTCGTTTGTTCGTGCCTTCTTAGCAGGGCTTGGGTTTACATCTTGTGCTTTCCGTTCACCCCTTTCAATGCTCTTTTTCAGTTCGATCTCCCTTTCCCGAGCAGCATTTATGATCTCGGTAAGGGTCTCGTATTTGGAAGGGGTGATAAATTCCCTATACTCAGCACTCAACATGTTATGGTAATAGTATATCTTTTGTTCTTCATTCGTCACTAGATCATCGCAAAACTTCATCTTATCCATAAACGTTGCCGTAATCTTGTCTATGGTCTCACTCTTGTGCCTAAGTTGCATGAACTCCTCCTTGATTTTATTCATAACCGCTTTGGGGCTATGATGCTTAAGAAATGGCGTCTTGAATTCTTCCCAAGTCATGACCTTAGCAGCTTCAATACCGATCTCTCTCTTTTTGTTATCCCACCAATCTTTCGCTTGACTCCTTAGTTGACCCGTACCATAGGCTACGTAGTCATCTTCGTCACAATGGGTCCTCTTGAATACCCCTTCGATATCACTTAGCCATCGTTGGCACACTATTGGGTCAACCTCCCCATTATATATATTGGTGGTTTACAAGCCATGAATTCCTTGTATGAAAAAGGCTTTCGTCCTCCATGCTTTTCCTTTGCTAAATTTGAATCATCTTCCAATTTCTTGATTCTATCTTCTACTATTGATAAAACTGTGTTTTGAATTTTATCAATAAAGCCCGACAAACTGTTTTCGATCGCCTTTCCAACCTCTTCGGCAATCACTTCCCTCATTTGTTTGGTGACTCTTGGCACCGCATCATCATTACCTCCATCTGCCATCTCTATTTCTGAAATGTTTACAATGGTTGTTAAACATTCCATTTATAACACATGCTTTACTTGTTTTGATTCAATCAAGTTCATAACTTGATTTAATCGTTCTTGTTTTGATTCAATCAAGTTCCTAACTTGATTTAATCGTTCTTGTTTTGATTCAATCAAGTTCATAACTTGATTTAATCGTTCTTGCTTTTTGCATTTCTTGTATTTGAATGAGCTTACACGCTCTTTTCATGCATATTTATTCGTTTCTCATTCTTTACATAATACATAATTTATTAACAAAAGAAGTTAATTCTTACCGGACGATCGATCAAGCTTGAACCGAACACTTTGTTGACAACCTTAGGCTCTGATTACCAACTTGTAACACCCATCTAATTTTACTTGATTTTAATAATAGCTTTTACCATTTAAATTAAAATATTGTTTAAGTAACCTAAACATTCATTACAAAAGTTCACAAGTAACAAAAAACATAGTCAACTAACGACTAAGTTAGAAGATTTCTAAAGTTGTTTAACAAACAGTTCACATCATAAACATTGTTTAAACCGAATCAATATGCGCGGAAGCTTCAAAGGTATGTGTTCGGTTCTTCAAAAGTTGCTTGATCATCATCCGTGAATCTTTGAGTACCTAAAACTGTAATGTTTACATAAACATTTATGTTAGAATAGTTGGAAATAATACTTGATTGAAACTACGATCGAAGTGAATTTGAGGTTTTACAATTAAACAAAATTTATAAATTTTCAGACTTTACCGTAACTTACGGTTCCACCGTAAGTTACGGTGGTCAATTTTTCAATAAGGATCCACCGTAAAACAGAAGACTCACACCGTAAGCACCTGACATCTACCGTAAGTTACGGTGATACCGTAACTTACGGTAGTCGCTGTAACATTCTGTTTTTGGTATTTTGTTTGTTTTGCCCAAAACCTTTTTCTCAATTTCCTCATTTACCTCGACCAATACACTGATTTTTCATAATCAAATAGGTCTTTTATAATTGTTGACAAAGACCAAATAAACGTACTACAATACATTCCATGCCTTGATTGGTCGTTTGACCCATTTGGCTCATCTAAGGGATTTCTCAAATTTTGATGACAACCAATGAGGTCTAACAAATTTCTTGGCCTATTATTCGAACTAGCGCACACCATCGCTTAATTCCAACTCGACTTTTATTCACCAAACAATTACAAACGTACTAGACAACAAAATTTAACTCAAATGTAACAAACCAAGTTACATACCTTTAAAGCAAGCCCTTCAAACGTGCGTCTACACCGGTTTGCCCGCTAGATGCCCCGGCTTCCTTTCCTATAGAGTTCAATCACCATATGTTTAGAACTCTTTTTGTTTAACATACATAACGCACATTTTGTCATACATCATAATTATGCGTTTTAACTTAACAATTCAGTTTCAAGCCTTCTTTGAGGCATTTCATCAAACATTATAAGGGCATAATTTTTATATCTTTCATATTCAAGTTCATAGCTTGCTAATTAGCTAACTTAACATCAATAAAGCCTTTATATAGTATTTAAACAAGTGATTTTTCTGAAATCACTTCCTATGATCAAATTAGACTAGAATAATCATTCTAAACTCTAGTGTTCATCTTTATCTTGTAAAACCCACAACCCACCTTCAAGGTGTTCATGGAATTTCCTGAAATTGGACATGATTTCACTTGTAGTTGTCTAGGTTTCACTTCTAGACACCATATCATCCCTAATCTAACAAAATAACACACATGCAACATCTAATTTCAGATTTTCCAAAATCATAAGAAATTCAAGTTGAGAGATTTCATCAGATTTTACATACCTTAGAATCCTCGTGCGATGAGGATCACAATTCTAAGTTCTAATTTCGATTTCGACTTGGATTGAGCCTTCAATTGACTGATTTAATGAAGTTTTAGGTTTTTGAAGATGGGGGTGTCGCCCCCTGCTCTTTCTTGGTCGACCAGCACCTCTAAATGGGGTGTTTGGTTTATTTTTTTTTTATTATCTAATTTAGTTTCAAATTTAACAACTAAGGCCCCTCTACTTTGTTCAACATACCATTTAGTAGCTTTTAACCCTATTATAGGCTATTTCTAGTCTTGTAACTAACTAGGTTAAAAGTTCCTAGTTAATAAATTCTCGTCTATTTATACTTTATAGTTCCGATATAAAGTTTTATATTTTCGGGGTGTTACAATAGTGTAAGCCAACTTTGAGTAGCTTTTGGCCTGCTTACATGTTCCTCGTAATACGTATATTTTAGCAATGCATCTGTAGAAACAATCATTGTAAAAAACTAAAAATATAGCACATGCCCAAAAGCAACGCATCTGTAGATACCTCTGCATAAGCAAAATTCATGCTCATTTAAGCTCGCTTTAGCTCGAGCTTTTATCAAATCAATCTCAAGCAACCTATCGTCTCTTGTAACATTCTCGGCGGTTCTTCACAACCGACGTCGGCTTCTGGTCGGCTTATACATAAAACTCAAGCTTGACATAGAAATTAAACTTAACAAACTTTAAAGTTAAATTATTTAAGAAAAAAATGATCAAAAATAACATTTTTTGTGATAGTCTCTCAAGTATATTAAAAGAACGTAAATAGATAACTTTATCCAAAACAAATAATTTTTAGTAGCCCAATTGAAATTGATTATCCAAAACTAATTATTCGTCCCCTAATTAAGCAGAAGTAGACACAAATTATATATACCCAAACAAAAACTTAGTACCTTTATCCCAACCAGCTTAGTCCGAGACATCTGCATTCAAATAAAGACAAAAACAATGCTCAAATAACATTAATGTGAAAACTGTACACGTTTATGTTATATTAAACCATGAAAATGTATATTTTACCTGTCATATAGACCAACTCGTTCACAGTGATAAGCCAACTTTGAGTAGCTTTTGGCCTGCTTACATGTTCCTCGTAATAAATATATATATTATAGCAACACATCTGCACAAAAAAATCAATGTAAAAAACTAAAATATAGTACATGCCCAAAAGCAACGCATCTGCAGATACCTTTGCATAAACAAAAAGGTCAATAGATTAAGGCTTAATTACGATAAAAAATGTCATAACACCATCCTGAAATTTCAGTGAGTAAACAGTAAAATCAAACGTGTTTAATTACTATAAAATCTTGACTTCAAATTGACTTTTAGCCGCTTATTTATCAAAATGATTTACTTTTTATATGAAACAATATTAACCTATTTAAATATGGATTTCTATATTTAAGCCGCTTATTTATCAAAACTCACCTTAAACATTTCACACACCAGAAAAGATCGAGCCTAATTTGTAGACACTTAAGAGTGGATTTCAGTCATATTAGCTAAGTCTTAACACACCATGACATAATTGTTTTCAAATCATAAGATTAAAGATTGAGTTACCATGCTTGAGCATCGCTATAGGCCGGTTCATATGAGAGTGAAGTTTTCTCCTGTAATGGAAGTTTCTTTTTTCATAATATGCAGTAGAGCATCATCTATAAACGTAAAATTACGAAACTAACATCGAGGTATTTAAACATAGTAGCATTGGCTGGAACAATACTAATCCCAGTCTCAACAACCATATTACATAATTTCATTCTTTCTTCCATCTATAAATGCACGTCAAAAGACAAATAAAATATTTTGCAAATTAGTTGTTTGCAAAGATTTAAGAAAAGCAAAACTTACAGATAGACTTTCAATAGTTGTACCAACAAACTCCATTGCTTTATATGTTGCACCGGATAGTGATATTTCGTCGATTATCTACAAATGCCAGGTTAGTGAACCAAAAGTAGAGTACTTCAACACCAAATATGAAAATTGTAGTTATTATAGTGGGGATGCATCAAAATCACATAACTAGGAACCTGAATTCAAAGATTTGCTTCTTAGGTATTAACTAAAAAGCTAAATTTAAAATGAATCCTCTTAAAATCAACCTATTTTTCCTAAAAAATAACAAATTGTACACTGTTCTTCATCAAAAAGAAATATGAACCTTAAGCCACCATTGCTAACAGAGGCTACTCCAAGAACCAAACACTTGAAAAATACATGTATGGATATCTAAGAACTAAAATCAAAAGTGTTTATATATATATATATACACACAAAAATAGGAACAAAGCTGCAATTCGGTTAGGGTTTCTTCAAATCAGTGTTTTAGGCTTGTTCATCTCTATCGTATCATCTTCAAAAAATAGGAACAAACCTAGCCGTCGCCTACTTTTGATTCTAGGGTTGTTCATTCTGCCGTATCATCTCCAAACACACAACCCTAACATTCCCTTGTCGGACGACCTCGTGAAACCTTAGCTGGCAATACTGCCTGAAAAATCGCCTTGAAACCTTACCTACCACTACCACCGGTCGCTGATGAAAAACCTTGCCAGACTTCCTTCTATCCCGAGACTCTCCTTCTCCTTTCTCTTTTCTCTCTCTTTCTCTCTCTTTCTCTCTACAAATGAGAAAAATGGAAAGATAGCATGATAAGCATTGTTTGGGGATGTACTGCGAAATTTCAAATTTTGAATGTAAAAATTGGCCGCCCAAAAGTTCATTTATCCATTATATTATATATAGTAATAGATAATTTTGTTAATAATTGAAGATATAAAATTGATCATGCAAAAATGATATTAGAAAGATATTGTTGGATAGCCTATATGGTTGTCACGTCAGCATTTTGATGCGATATTCTACTCTCCTTTATTAGATAAGGGAGATGTTAGAAAAAATTGCCAGGGTGTTGCACAGATTTTGAGTATCCTGGGTATTTGCTATTAAAAAATATTAAATATAAATCTCTCCATTGAAAATTTTTAAATCCTTTTTTTTTTTTTTTTTTTTTTCTAAATCCATCACCTATGTGGTTTTATAATTGTCACCCAAACGTAACATGTCATTTGTTTTTTTTTAACGAAAGAGGTAAGCTAATTAACACAACATAAATATAAATCCCATGAAATTTCCTAAACCAAGCTCACTCTAAGCTTATCTTTCTAATGATTCTGACTTGATTTCCAAGGTCTTTCTTTTTGTTTCACAAGTTAAACCTGGCCAGAGTATCAACATAAATGTCCGTTATAGAGAAAAAAAATAGAAAACCCATTTTGTTTAATCATACGTTAAAAATACATGGCATTTTATATATGTATCTACCATAAGACTTCACATAAACGCAATGGCGGATCTAAAAACGTTTTTTACTGGTTTCCTTTTGATAGATTTTCACTAATTTTTTTCCCAAATCATACAAGGTTCTCACTAATTTTTTCCAATTTTTTCAAACCGAATGGATTCCCGAGAACCCACAAAAGTAGCCTAGATCCGTCCCTGTATAAATGGTAAATGCACAAATTAATGGTGTACTAGTTTTTTTTATATCGCGCGTTGCGGCGAAACCGAGCAAATGATAATGTAAAGCAAAGGTGATTTGAAAATAAAGAATTTTGTTTAGAAAGTTAAACCATTAGAACGATTTAATTTATCATTATACCGTTTTATGATAGCAAATAAATATTTTATTTTGAGTATAAACTCGCTTTAACAAAACTTATAACGGAATGTCAGGAAAAGAAATCAAGCATAAATACGTAAGTTTTTAGAAAAAAAGTTAGAAACGTAACTTAGTAAAGATTATCAAATTAATCGATAAATTTAATATATGTTTAAAAAAGAAAAAAAACAGTTATTAAAAAAAGGTGAAGGAAATAGATGTTTAGAAAAAGAAAAATATGTTATTAAAAGTAAATATAATAATAAACTATTATAATATATTAAATAATAAAATAATAAAAAAACTATATATTATTATAAAAATAAAATTACTATTCATCGCTCTTCGAAATCAAGTTAGAAACGTAACTTAGTAATATCAAATTAATCGATAAATTAATATATTTTAAAAAAAGAAAAAAACAGTTATTAAAAAAAGTGAAGGAAATAGATGTTTAGAAAAAAGAAAAATATATTATTAAAACTAAATATAATAATAAACTATTATAATATATTAAATAATAAAATAAAAAAAACTATATATTATTATAAAAATAAAGTTACTATTTATCGTTCTTCAAAATCAATATATATAAATATATATAATGGGTGGTGGAGCACTAGAGCAGGAAGATTACATTTACTTATGCTATGATCTCAATCTATCCATTGCCAAATTGCAATAATGGTGCATATTATCTGGCTCTACTTGTTATTATAATAATTAGGATTTTATACATGTGTTTATGATCAATCTCAAAAAGTAAAAAAAAAAAGGTGCTTATGATAGACTTTAAATTATTTATCTTTTTAAAGTTAGCTATAACAAAACCAAAACAAATATCCCTCAAATTACTTTAAATTTTTTGTTTATCCATTCTAGTTAAAAATTTATAATAAAATATGAATGAGGAGGGTAAAGCCGTAAGGCATGTTAGCTAGCAAAGTGAAAATCTACAAAAGAGAAAGTAGTGGATAATCATGTTGATGTGTTGCTTGCATTATTGTTTTTGTTATTGCTTTAAGGTTCCCGATGCATGTAAAAATTCAATTTTTAAAGAATATATGAGGCATGAAAACTTTAGTATAAGTCAAAACAGTGAAACAAGTAAAGCATCATGCATAATTGCAATTGTATATATTAGCTGGAAGCTAAGTTAAACAACACAATGATGTGAAATACTAAACCTTGGTTTAAATTCAAATGCCTTTTACCCTAAAATTGGCCCCATTTGCGCTCAACGTATCTCCACGACTGGATAGACGTATACACGTTGCACCATTATCACGTGACACTTATAAAATGTTGTGTTTTATGTAAAATATCTAATATGTGTTTTTTATGTGTTACATGACTCCGACACTAAGTGACACTAATTCAACGTTTTTGAAGAGTGTCCTTAGTATAAAAAAGTCTTGAATTCGTCACCAGCAACATGTCTTGTGGTGAATGGTGATGAATGTTTAGCTTCATTTTTGTGCCACCTGAGATTTCATTTCCATTTCAAAATATAATCGGAGAATGCTTGAAAGAGTTATTAATCGTCAAATCGCTTAAAGATGCACATGAATGATATATACTGTTTTATTGGAATGTATTTTTAAACAGTTTAATTGGAAGAAAGGAAAAAAGAAGACGAGGAAAGCTAAGTAGATTTTGATGCAGTTGACTTAAATTTTGCAATATGATGAAGCATGTGTAGGTTAAAGGGGGCAACAATCATAACTCATAAGCAATGTATGCATGTATAAAGACACCACTATGAGCCTCTCTTTCTTTCTATTTCATTTTTTTCCTTTATGTTGATATTGTTTAAAAAAAATTCCAACCGCAAAATACTACTGTTTATAACTCGATATACATGTCTTCAAAATGTTACCCCAGTTATATTGTTATATATTTCATTTGAATTCATGCATGCAAGTTAATAACTAATCAGCTCAATTTGTTGACTTCATGTTAATAGCATTCATATTTTGGTTAGCTAACACAATATTAAATGTTGTTACGAAAGTCTTTTATATTAATTGGATCAGTATCCTCATGTTATATGTTAATAGTACTAGGGCACAACCCAAATTACTTAAATAATATCAAGCAATGAGGGACAACCGCCTTAATTTTAATCAAATCCATAAAAAAATACCCAAATTGGCAAAGGCATCCATAGAGAATTAACCAAATAACATCAATCAATGAGTGATGGCCACCTAATTGCCACTCCATTCAATCGGTTTCCTAGCATACCTAAATTGACTTACACTACTTGATCCCCTTTACCGATTCCACTACCCGGGCCGCATGCAGTGATGTTGCTGTAACACCCGAACAAACCGCATGGGGCACCGAAGGGTGCCCCCGAGTAGTACCTTAATCAAGTTTAAAATTTAACAGTAACATAATAACACAAAACTTTTGTATGTTAACTCATGTATTTTAATCAAAAGGATATAAATATATATCTTTTTATATTCAAAACAATAGTGTCTTGTAGTTAAAGGTTTTCAAAATATATGTTATGTTGTATTTATTATTATTATTATTATTATTATTATTATTATTATTATTATTATAATTTTCGTGTAAAAATGTATGATAAAGTGGAACCGGAATCACATGAAAATTGAGCTCGATTAACCAGTGGTTGAAGATGAATACGGAAAAGACGAAAGGACATAAAATTATATCGGTTTCATTTTTTATTTTTTTTTTTGGATTTGTTGGATTTTGTTTGATTTTTTTACGGTTGTTTGGTATTGTGTTTGAATTATTTGAATTTTATGGGTTTTTTTTATATTTGATTTTTTTAGTATTATCTTGTGACATTTGTTTGGTCATAATGTTAGCATCCAACCTTTCTAATAATGATTTCCTTGATGCACATAAGCTTATTGCTAATGTTACGAGATTACAAGCATTGAATTATATTTTTAACTTCTTAATGTCACATGATCACAAGATTATAAGTTTGGGTTACACTTAATTGATATGCAAATATATCAGTTTTAGTATTCAGATAGGTTATAAAAAAGAGTCATTCCACTTTTTTATCGAATACCTAGTGTGTAAAAAATGCAACCTTAAATACTGGCCTATTTCAATGAATCATAATCAACCCATCAATTTAGGGTTATTGGATTTATCAGTCCTAACTATTGGGTATTGGTCGCTGCCACTCTCAACTATCGCTTTGACTCTCACCACTCTCAACTTAACACTTTGTAATACACGATTTTCTAACCTTACACACACTAAAGAGAGGGAGCTGGGAAGGGTAAAGTGGGAGAGACATTTTAACCGTAGTAGAGGGAGCTGGGAAGGGTGAAGTGGGAGAGACATTTTAACCATCATACAAATTAAATATGAGATTCTCATTAAGACTCGTTATAATAAAAAAAATATATACATATACTTATGAAATCATAATTATGGAGATATCATGCATTTGTTAATGAATTGTTTAGTGATTTATAGATAATATTCAACATAAATCACCAAAATTAACACAAATCTGTAATGTACATCCACCAACAGCCAGATCTGAAGAGTGGGATCCTAAGATCCCTAAAGACACACCTCAAGAAAAGCAATACTAGCTAACAACCAAACACACTAATCAAAATGTCTTGAAATAACTCAATGTTGTCAAGATCTATTTAATCATTTAGTAGCCATAAGTATGGTCTACAATGAATTATGTTCTCTAAAGTAGAAATTTAGTTTTGTTGATGGTGGGTTATGAGTGGATCGCAAGAGATGTATGCAATTGATTTGGTTGCTCATTATGAGTAGTAAATATCGAAAAGTGATAGAAAAAGAGATTAAAAAGGAGTAATTAAAGAGGAAAAATCAAGATTTTCAAAGGTTGTCCAATATGTTACCAAAGTCAATATTCTCATACTCAGACATAAAGATTTGGGTTTAGCCTAAAGGGTCCCCCATATCCAGTGGAGAGGAAAGAAATATCATTTGAGATACACAAATTTCTTCCCCAAATTTATTATACCAAATAATGGATGTTCCTTAAGGTTTTTTAGGGTTTCCACTTTCATGCCCCACACATTCAGTACATCTAAATTATTAGCACTTTATATCGTCATTCCATCTTTTAATTTCTAGTGATAAATCCTTCATAATCGTAACAAGTTTATAGAATTATAAACTTTACAAAAGGAACTATTTTTGACCAAAAACGACAACTATGATGGTTATGTTTCTACTGTTGTTCTTTTCTCAATGTTAAAATAAAATTCAACAAAAAAAAGTTACATTTTTTCATGTACAGTATGAAACTTTGAACACGTACAGTTGTTTGAATTAAAAAAGATCACATAAAAATAAATAAAAAATGTAAATAAGATCAAAAAGACAAGAAAAGAAAAAGAAAGTCTTGACAGACATCTTGTTAGCATAAACCTAATTTCGAACAAGATTCTAATGTTTCTTCCACTCTATTATTATAACTCGTTTAGTTTTTATTTTTATTTTTTATATACATGCATAGTCAAATTAAATGAATATACCCTTAAGTACATACGTGTCTAATCGGACACACGCATGAACACGATTGTAATACAATTAAGCATATTTTTTTACATAATTTTAAGTGTATACCAGACAATGATGTAACGAGCTCAACCTAACACATATTTTTCTAACATGGTCAACCTAATTAATTATATACAAACTACTAAGAAACATCGTCGATTATTTAAGAAATTAGAATTAATATAATGTTGTTCATGTGTTATATTAAGTCAATTATTAGGGTTACGTGGAAGGATATATAACACATTATGGTTTATACAAACCAAGAAAAATTCTTTTTTGCAAGGTTGAAAGAAATAAAATATATAAGATATAAATTTTATATTGTTTAACTACTTAAAGTCGCTCATTTTTCTAAATACAAAATCACTCAAGTTTTAATTATATTTTATTGTTATAATTTTTTTTCATAAATGATTTTAATAGAATGACGCAAATGGAACTATTATGAAATTTCATTACTATTTCATACTTCTTTTTCTTCTTTGTTTCACATTTATCTATTATTTCAAGTACTTTTTTAAATAACAAACAAAAAGTAATTATTTTGCATTTACTTCACTTAGTTTTAAGTATCTATGAAAAAATTTACTCGAACAAAACTAAAATTTAGTGGTATTTACAGTTGGAAAATTTTGTAACTTTTATTAAAAAAGTTTGAGAAAACCGGTTATTTTCATATGATATATTTCCAGTTTAAATGATAATAAAAAAGGTCAATTTTATTTTAGTGGATTATATTAAATTATGACTTTATTTTATGTGATTTAATGGTTATTTAAGATATTTGCTGCAATTGAAATTAAATTATTTCTCTATATTAAAATGTGACTTTACTTTATGTGATTTTATGTGGAATATGTGCATGCACACTTTTCCGAGAAGGTTTTTAATCAAGAAATTAAAAACAGATGAAAAAAAAGCTTTTGTTTCTCCTTTTTTGCATATATGGTGATGAGTCAATATGGAATCCAATAAACTACAGAAAGGAAGAAAGTCGGTGATGTACTTTACTTGATTGTTCAAATTAATTTGGCAATACTGGAATATTTTGCAATTAACTACTACCATAAACTTTTTTTATTTATTTTTCTCTTTAAAAACTATATAATAAATGTTAGAAAACCTTTTTTTTTTTGTAAACCTTATAATTTTATTAACAGTTATATCAAATTTCATCGTCAAATGTCAATACTTTGTCATGATTGGAAATAGTGGCGTGTGATTTATAAATTTGTGCATGTATGATTTGGTGTATCCGGATCTAGAATGTGTCATTAGAACGGGATTATTATTTATGTGTGACTTATACTTGCATGATTTAAGGTTGGTGTGTCTTCGTGAACAAGATTATGGCGTTTAAAGTTGCGAGAACTTGTCTGATGATGAGGTATGAGGAAGATGGACAATGAAGGGCCTAGTTTGAGGGCGGTTTATGATGGCGCCATAAGGTGCTTGTGTATGCAAGGTTATGTTTACGAAGAGGTGAAAGGTAAGAAGATAAGTGTTGTCACGTAGGCATTATAGTCGGGCGTGGCCATGCTTTACGCCTCATCATGCACCCCACAACACATATGTTTGGTAGCATCTAAATGGTCTTTAAGAGGCTACCTCTTAATGGAACCATTAAGAATTTTACCAATGAGAAGGTAGAAAAATGTGACATGTGATGATTTAACATTCAGATGTTACCTCTTAACCATTCAGACTTGAGGTTACCTCTTATTCATTCAGAGGTTTTAAACCATTAAGAGGTAGCATCTGAATGGTCATTAAGAGGCTACCAAACAGCCCCATACACTAAGTGATAGTTGAATAAGGTATAATTAGCACAACGGTGTAAGAATACGGTTGGTTGACCCAAAAAATTAACAATAAAATACTCCCTCCGTCCCATTAAAAGTGTCCTATTTTGAATTTTCAAAGTCTTTATTTATAAACTTTGACCTTAAATAATTTTGTTTGTGTTAGATTATACTTGATGAAAGTTATATGATTTGAGTGTGTTTTACAAGTGTTTTTATCGGGTTAATTTTCATCAAGTTTTATATAACACAGAAAATATATAGTTAAAGTCAAAGTTTATAAATAAAGATTTTGAAAATTCAAAATATGACGCTTTTAATGGGACGGAGGTAGTAGTAATTTGTTTTTCAAAAATGATATGATCGATAACTATAACTAAAAACAATCAAATAAAACTTCTATTAAAATTCAACAAAATTATTATATAAGTTAAAAAAGACAAGGATTTAGTTAGCAAAAGATATTATTATTATTTTTTTAATTTATTCTAGCCTATGTAAGAGTTTATTAGTACTTTAACATAAAACCATTATTATTTTTTTTAATTTATTCTAGCCTATGTAAGAGTTTGTTAGTAATTTAACATAAAACCTATAATTATTTACTTATTTAATTCATGGGATTATTATCACGGTATGTAAATAAAGGTAAGAGAAAAATGTTTGGATAATCCTTGTGGTTTGCCCATTTTTCACCTTTAGTCCCAAACTTTCTAAAATTACACCTATAGTCCTTAACTTTTTCAATTTCGTTCCCGGATAGTCCCTGGGGCGGATGGGGATTAGTTTTTGGTGTTAGGTGCGTGTGAAATGGTAAAAATACCCTTACTAGCAAATTGATAACTAAAAAGGTAATGGAAATATAATTGATATTTTAAAATTTATGTTGGAGTGAGGAAGATGAAGTGGGTGAGGTGGGTATTGGGGCCCACATAAATTTTAAAATATTAATTATATTTCTTTTAGTTTTTTAGTTATTAATTTGACAGTAATGTTATTTTTGCTATTTCACACGCACCTAACACCAAAAACTAACCCTTATCCGCGCCAGTGACTATCCGAGAACGAAATTGAAAAAGTTGAGGACTGTAGGTGTAATTTTAGAAAGTTAGGGACTAAAAGTGAAAAATAGGCAAACCGTAAGGACTATCTGGGCAGTTTTCTCTAAAGGTAAAAGATGAGAAAGTTTTTAATAATAGATCTTGCTCTTTTGATTGTATCCTTAGTGATGTTATGTTGCTAGGTTTTTCTAAAGTCTCTCAAATGGAGCACTTAGTGTAAATAACCAATGTATATGTTGGCTTGTTAGGCGATTTTTAGGATTGCCCATGTTGTGCCTTTTGGTAGAGGTAAAGAAGAATCAGAAGTTGATGCTAATGAGTTTTATTTGGAGTTGAAATTGATTGAAACATTCTTACCGAGTCACATTATTAGCCCTTTGGATGCTTCAAACAATATGTCATGCGGCTCGGTCATTTACCTAATACTATAAATGCATTTAAAGTGCTTTTGACAGTTCCGGTAATGGTTGTCTCCGCAGAAAGAAGCTTTTCAAAATAGAAGTTGTTGAAGTCTTATTTGCAATTGACAATGTCCTAAGAAAGACTTAATTGATTGGCGATGATATCTATTGAGAACGAAATATTAGAAGATGTGGAATATAAAGAATTGATTGAGAGCTTTGTTTCCAAAGATGCTAGGAGAACCTCACGATTTGCTTAAGTTAGTTTGATCATTTTGCTACACGGTAGTATCGACATATGTAATTATTTCTTTACTACAAGATAAATTTCTCGAAAAAAGATAATAATCTTGACGAATAAATTATACCCGTCACACATAGATGGGTGTGATGCATGGTTGTGAGTGGTTGTTGGAATGGAATTTACAAAGATCAAGGGGCAAGAGATAGCTTCAGAGAATGCACCCTGCCTACGAACCCCACACCTATTGAGCCACTCACCTGTCTGTCTATCTATATTATCATCGCTTCCCAAGACACTCATCAATCGCCATTATTGCTTCTTCTCCTTTTCCTTTTAACTCTTTCTCCTCCAAATATTCTTATCAATTTTCCTTGCATCCACGTAGATATACCATGATACTAAAATGTTGAGGTGAATTGCATTCCATTGTCGAATTAGTGATACAAGTACAAAACATTATAATATATTATTATATAAAGTAATATACAAACAACTTGAAGTTATTATCTTATTAGATGGACGGGTTTGTATTGTGACACAACGAAAGTAAAAGCTTACACGGATATATAACTATTTTCATAGACATCTAATAAAGGCTCCTATCATATGCTCACATCCTTATATATTATTCTCACATTCTTTTTCATTGTATCTCTCTCTATATATCTACGTATGTGTAAAAAGAGATAGAGAGAACGGATGTGTGAATATTAACCCTCTTGATAAAATTAAGAAATTAAAGGGATGTTGTTTACCTCTTAATGAGACTCTTAATGGTTGAGAACTCAGACTGGTTCAGCACTTAATGGTTCAGACTGTTTATTTCGTGAGCAAATATCTGAATGGTTCAAACATCTCTGAATGGTTAAGTATTATACTAAAGGTCTGTTTGTCAAAAGGCACACAATAACACTAGAATATCACCTAAAAAACACCACCCCTTATGACCTATACATATACAATACAACATCAATCACAATGAACAAAATTTTTACTCCATGTCTTTTAATTTCTCCACCCATTAATATAGCAGCGATGACCAGACGTTCACGGTTTTTAGGTATCTTTTAAGTTTTTTAAAGATACACCCTCTACACATTTTTACTGCGTCTCCTGCACATTAGATTGCACTTATTTTATACCCATTTTACTATAAGTGGCGGTATCAAGTTACTACAAACATTTGTAAATAATTAGATGGCCTACATGAAGAGTGATAGAGGGCATGAGAGAGTGAGAGAGACGCCTTACATCACTACTAGAAAATCTGAAATTTCTTACACCAGTTTTCGTAGGAAATGCGTTACAAAACAGGCTTTCCCACACATTTGTGACAAATACATGATGTAGGAAAATGCCTCGTAGGAAACCTGTTTCCAACGCATTTCCTACCCATTTCCTACAAAATCGCCGTGTCACAAACTGCTACAGATCTCCTACAACAATTCATAGTTATTTTTAATATATTATTTATGATAAATATTAATTATTATATTTTCGGAATTTTTTTAGCTACACATTTCCGACAAAAAAAAAAAAAAAATCATTCAGCATTATTCGTGACAAATTTCTGACAGAAAAATAAAAATAGTTGTTACAAATTTCCGACAAAAGCATTATCCGTGACAAATTTCCGACAGAAATATAAAAATAGTTGTTACAAATTTCCGACAGAAAAATTTTTAGAAACTTCAGGGACCAAAAGTGTAAATATTTCAAAAATCTGTCAAAAAAGGGGGTTCTTCCTTAAAGAACCGGCCCTTTGCAAGGATCGAACTCCTGACCTATCGTTTAGAACCGCAACTCCTTAACCAGTTTATCCTCTTACTAGGAGCTGTTAGAATATGAAACTTAATTCCTTTTATACACTAACTAGAATATGAAACTTAATTCCTTTTAATAACTTTTTGTCAGAAATGTGTCACAGGTTGTGACACAATTCTGACGGAACTATTAAATCAACTAAAAAATAAACTGTTTGTCGGAAATGTGTCACAAGTTGTGACACAATTCTGACGGAACGATTAAATCAGCTAAAAATAAATATTTTGTCACAAATGTGCAGGAAATATAATAAATTTTAATTATTATACCAATTTTACTATTATATATAAATATACAAGCGTATATCCTTGTATTTATTTTTAATAAAATTAAGTAATATGACTAAGTTGTCGGAAATGTGTCACAGGTTGTGACACAATTCTGACGGAACGATTAAATCAACTAAAAAATAAACTGTTTGTCGGAAATGTGTCACAAGTTGTGACACAATTCTGACGGAACGATTAAATCAGCTAAAAAATAAATATTTTGTCACAAATGTGTAGGAAATATAATAATTTTTAATTATTATACTAATTTTACTATTATATATAAATATAGAAGTGTATATCCTTGTATTTATTTTTAATAAAATTAAGTAATATGACTTAGTTGTCGGAAATGTGTCACAGGTTGTGACACAATTCTGACGGAACGATTAAATCAACTAAAAAATAAACTGTTTGTCGGAAATGTGTCACAAGTTGTGACACAATTCTGACGGGACGATTAAATCAGCTAAAAAATAAATATTTTGTCACAAATGTGTAGGAAATATAATAATTTTTAATTATTATACTAATTTTACTATTATATATAAATATAGAAGTGTATATCCTTGTATTTATTTTTAATAAAATTAAGTAATATGACTTAGTTGTCGGAAATGTGTCGCAACTTGTGACGCAGTTCCGACGGAATGTTTAATTAAACTAAAGAATAAATATTTTGCCACAAACTTGTAGGAAATGATTTAATAATCAACCTTTTGTAGATTATTTCTAACAGATCTGTGACGCAACTGTCAATTAATTAGGGTTTTTTTATTTTCTTTCATCGTTGCGTCAAAAATTTGACATAGAATTTTGGAAAAAAAAATCGTAGGAAATTTGTCACAAATGTGTTTGAATCTGTGACAAAAATAATTGTGTAGGAAATTTCCGTAGGAAATTATGCACTTTTCTAGTAGTGCATGTCACACAGGGTGAGGGTGAGGGTGGGGAGGGGAGGGCGGGTCTCCTCTTTGCCAAACTGCCACACAAGCAAAATTTTGTAGTAAATGAGATTTGCAACACCCATACTATGCACCCTTATGATTCTTTCACGGAGACACACATATAGAAAAATGTTTTAATACAAATAGTTGTTAACATAAAAAAAATTTATAAGCGTGTAATTTCGATTACTTTCATGTGTCATTACTTTTTACATTTTTTACATTAAGCGTCCTTTGTATATATTAACTTACCCCCCCCCCCCCCCCAAACACACACATAAGCGTATGGTAAAATGAAAACAACTACGAGTTGTAACAACTTAGAGAACTCAGCCATACAAAAGGTTTTTTCAATTTTTTTTACCAAAAATCCTAAAAAATATCAACTTCTACAAATATATATATATATATATATATATATATATATATATATATATATATATATATATAACCACACGTAAAAAAGCCCTTACAGCTGGTGTAAGTGCATTCATGCTAATGTTAGCAGCTTCTTACATCAGTGTAAAAGACTGAAAACGTCGCTTCGAATTTTTTTTCCAGTTGTTTTTGTAATGTTTTAATCTACGTGTATTCAAAAAATGAGGGCAAAACTCAAACGGGAAGTCGGAAGTCTCCATGTCCTCACAACTCAATGGGGTTTTCTCTTAATCTTGATCCTATAGTAATTAACTTGACGTAATTGCGCGAGCGTACGCCAACATCTCAACTGCACATCTGACCTACCCTAGGCCTTCAACTGAACGCGGTGACACAATAGTAATTAACTTGACATAATTATACACGTTATTGCATAATTATGCACGTTATTTGCGTAATTACGCACATTATAAAAAACAAAACCCGCATGCCACCAAACATTAAAATTACGTATGTTAAACTCATAATTACACATGGGTTGTTTCAGAACCCTAATTACGCATGTTATATACATAATCACGCACATTATAAAAAAAAATAACGAATGACATGTGTCTTAATCTTCTGCTCGCGTATCTTCGCACGATAAGATACTATTGCATCCAAGGAGGGGGATAAGAGGGGAAGGGCAAAAGCGTAAAAAACCACGCACATGTTACCCACATGCCAAAGAAGATGCGCATGCAAGGTCACATTTCATTTCCCCCATCTTTTTAATACGTCAATAAATTTTTATGTGTTTTTATTTAAAAGAATACACCATAATAACAAGAGTTATTTATATCTAATATGAGTACGCTATTACTATATAAAAATAAAAAATAAAATTACATGTTAACTGTTATTTTTTTAATTTATGGTGTTTAAGTATGTTCCATGGTGTTTTTGTAGAATACTATTTTGGAAAATTTATGGTGTTTTTGAACAAAGGTTAAAACACTATACAAAACATTATAATATGGTGTTTCTAAAGCCGAGTATTTTTATGGTATTTTCTAAACACCATAAAGTTGTGTTTGGCTTCCATATATGTTCGTTTGATGGCTATGGTTATTCGTCGAAGCACCAGCGGTGGCAATTGAGACAAAGACGTACTTACACGTTCGAAGACGTATGTTCAATTTTTTCGGTTACTGTATCATCAAGATACCCATTAATGTTGGGATTCAGACATGTTTGCAGCGGAATTGAATGACATACATGATTCGGTAGTCATGATGATCAGGAAACAAATGTGCAGAAATAGTAATGAACAAGAGAAACGAAGGGAATAGAAAATGGACAATGAATAATCTGGAAATTGTCTTGGTGCCGGAACAGTTTGCCGGACTTCACATATTTATATGTGTGATGTTTGGCGGTTCCATTTGGCGGGAATAACTGCCTATAGCAGTTTAAATTCTACCTGCTTATCACCATCATCATAAGTTATCATACATATGTAACACTCCGAAAACGGGTTTGGTAATCAAACATCGTTAATAGTAAAAACGGGTAAAATATCGTTAGTGGTAAAATTAACCCGGTGAATATTAGGATTTAAATAAA
Source organism: Helianthus tuberosus (assembly GCA_030545235.1). Lineage (NCBI taxonomy): Eukaryota > Viridiplantae > Streptophyta > Magnoliopsida > Asterales > Asteraceae > Helianthus > Helianthus tuberosus. The sequence goes on from CM060381.1 coordinate 13,377,370, forward strand.
TAAATCTAATATTTATTAAAAGGATGTGAAATACTTTGAGAAAGCAAAGTATATAAAAAGGCCCGAGATTTAACGGGACTTAAAATAAAACGGGATTTTGAACAAGATGAATAACTAGGAAAATTATAACCTAGTTAACTACAAGTCTAGAAATAACTTGAAATGGGGTTAAAACAACCAAAACTATATGTCAAACAAAAGTGGAGGGGCCAATGTTGTTAAAATTGAAACTTATATTATTAGTTTTAATTAAAAACAAAACCAAACATCTCATTTGAGATGTCTGGTCGATCAAGAACAGGAGAGGGCGACACCCTCACCCCCAAAACCCTAACTTCTACTAAACTCTCAAATTGAAGGCCCAAATCAAGTTGAAATCAAAATCTGAACATAGAATCGTGATCACCTTGTCAAGAGGATCGTAAGGTATGTCGAATTTGGTCATTTTGATTCAACCCAAATTCTTGCATGTGATTGAAATTGAGTGTTGAGCTTAATTATGTGTTGTAAATACGAAGTTGGAAGTGATATAAGGTTTAGGGACAAACCCTAGATGATTTCTTGTCAAAATTCTTGCATGATAATTGTAAGGATCAAAATCACCATAGTGGGTGATTAATATGTTAGTAGAGCTTGATAAACACTAGGATTTAAACCCTTGTTCTAGTGTAAACTGAAATTATGAGGAAATCTCTGAATTGTTGATGTTAAAATATGTGTATATAGCCTAATTGAAGTTAATTGGGGTGATAAACTCAAGTCATGAACTTGGTTTAGATTATGTAGAAATCTGACCCGCTAGGTGTTTGATAAAACGCCTAAATGAAGGTTAAAATGTAAAGGTTGGGTAAAACGCAGATTTGAATATGTTAAGAAATTGTGCGTAAAGACTTATAAAAGGGGTTCTAAACGGATTGTGAATTGAACTCTTTAGGCAAGGAATCCGGATCGTCAATTGGACAAGCCGGTGGAAATACGCGTTTAAAAAGAGTGCTTAAAAGGTACGTAACTACGATTCTGTTACATTATGCTTGATTCCGTATTCTAGCTAGTAGACTTTAAATTAGCATAATACATGAAATTGGCAATTACTTGAAGTGATGAAGATCACTAGGTAAATAAACGGGTCAAAAGGTGAAATTATCACCCTTTGACAATATTGTCTAATGGTTTGTCGAGTTACATGTTATAGGAATAAATAGCAAATGGATAAGTACATCGCTATTGCTTAGCGGTTACTAAGGCAAGGTATTGAAACGGGTCAATATATTGATCCGAGCCAGGTATGTATAATAACACAACTCATCATGTAGAATTTGGAGTTCTATAAGAGTTAGACAATGTTAAAGTGTAGATAATCGGTTATCTTTAAGGTAAACTGTAACACCCGTTCTTATAAATTAAGGTTTAACGTATCATTTACGAAAAACAGTCATGTAATTAAGATTACATATGCATTGGAAATTACGGGTTTATTAAAACTTTTTACAATTTAAATAGTGTACAACATATCATGTGTACGTTCGTCGTTTAACATAATAACGATACATAGTGCGGAAGCTTATTTCGTGATCATGTTCGGTTCTTGCTCAACGCTTGATCTTCATCCGTGCACTCTTGGCATTCACCTATGATCAAAACCAACTTAAAAGTTAGTTTTGATAGTCAAATATTAAGTTCAAACAAGTACAGGGGTTAAAAATGACAAAAAATAACAATTTTCGAAGTTAGGGGGCTAGGTGTGACGCCAAGGGCCTAGGCGTCACGCCTAGCCCTTTTTTTCACAGCCAGTTTGTTCAGCTGATGCTGTACATACTCAGCACGATCTGATTTCACGGAAACGGCCATAACTTCTTCGTTATTGATCCGTTTTACCCGATTCTTTTTCCTACGCGTCCGTAATTTAATCCTCCATCTTATGGAGTTAAAATCCAACATCCAACATAAATAAATTTTTAGACTTTCAAGCCTTCGACTCGTTACCTTATTATCAAATTTTACCCGTTTATGCATTTTATCAAACAAACATATTTGTTTGATTCCTACATCACCTACACTTATTCAAATTGATATTAACTACCATATTAGGTTCTAATCACAAGTTTATTTCACAATTTAAACCCGTTTTCGCTCGTATGCTTATTTTGGCCCCTCTAATTTGATTAGTTAATTAAGTATGGCACAACCTACTTATTTCCAACAATATTCCCCACTTATTAACTAGGTTAAACATTCCTAATTAAATTAGTGGGTTTTGGGAATCTATGACCAAGTTTAGTTTAAGTCCCGTTAACTCGGGCCTTCTACAAATTTTATTTCCCAAACACAATCTTTTTCTCTTTTTATTAAATATTAGATTTAGTTATATAAATTCTAATATTTTCTGGCTTAACTTTTACCACTAACGGTTCTTTAGCCGTCTTTTAGTGTTAACGTGGTTTGATTACCAAACCCGTTTTTTGGGGTGTTACAAGTCTACCCCCCTTAAAGAGGTTTCGTCCTCGAAACCTTTTCTTTCATAATTTATAGAGTTTAACTCCATGCATATGTTCTCAATAATCAATTGAGCATTGCTCATATTTTAATCGATTGTTAGTATTACCAGAAAATTATGGTAATACCTTTTTGGTTACAAAACATCTACGTCTCTCATTCGACATAATGCATTTTGAAATAACGTAATTTCGTTAGTTCTACTAGTTTAGTTAACTTAGCGATATCCATCGCTTTCATATACTATCGAATTCTTTATGAATCCGCTACTTTGACTCGTCTAAAGGTCTCTAGTGAAATCTTTCACTTTTAGCAACAAATCCTTTTATTTTCAAATTTATTTATTCGGTTCAGTTATACCGAATTTACCGTTTACAAGCGAACCAAATTTCTTAACTTGAATTGCTGACTTTAACCGGTTTCACAAACTAGACTTATTTGTCCAGTTTCTTTTTACCACTCGCCTGGTTATAATGTGATTCTACTTCACAATGTATCTCTTGACCGTGATCATGTCACATCATGTTTAATTTATATCAACATTTCATTTTCGAAAATGTTACTTTTCGAATATATTGTCTTGCGCCTATCAGTGTCAAGACTTGTATCTTTCATACTTGTTATTTAAATTCCTATCAGAATTTATGTTTGTAAAAACATTATTTCTTACTAAAACCGAAGTTTTAGCTTTAGGATCTTCTCTTTAACTTTTGTCAATTATCCATACCAGGATATTGACAGTCCATAATTTATTCTTATTTGGTTACATCCCAATACCGGGCTCATTATTCTCTTGCATTTAACGCTACCTTTATCTGGCTAGCGCTCATTTGTGCCATTCGGCGTTATATTGTATTCAACATGTTTGACCTATTAATGTGAAATCCATCACTTATAAACAATCAACTTTATTCTTTATTCAACCCATTCGACTTCGAATAGTTGAACATATTTACTCACAATTTCTATATACGAGATTTTATAGTCATAACTCGTAATCCAAGTCCTTTGATTTTTTTCAACCCGCATTCACGTCTCTTGGTTTACGCATGTGTTTAATTCTTACCCATCAACCGGGTGTTTTACCGAAGTCGTTATTATTGCAACCCTCCCGGTGTGCATTAAGACCTCGCTTCATTTTTATATTCCGACTTTGTCTTTAAGTTTGACGTTTTACAAAAATGACCCGTTAAGGGACATATTTGCATTTTCCGGGTTCGAGTGTAAGTACATTCCCTCCCAATGCTTGTCTAAATCATTTTACATGTTTGCGTTTTCTAGGTTCGAGTGTAAGTACACTCCCTCCCAATACTTGTCTAAATCATTTTTCATGCTTGCGTTTTCTGGGTTCGAGTGTAAGTACACTCCCTCCCAATACTTGTCTAAATCATTTTTCATGCTTGCGTTTTCTGGGTTCGAGTGTAAGTACACTCCCTCCCAATACTTGTCTAAATCATTTTTCATGCTTGAGTTTTCTGGGTTCGAGTGTAAGTACACTCCCTCCCAATACTTGTCTAAATCATTTTACATGCTTCTTTGTCCCTTCACTCGGGCTCATCATCCTAATGTAATACGCTTCCGTCACCCGGCTGTGCGTTTACATTATTATCAATTATTTTGCTCATTTGGGTACTTTTAAGTTAGTCCCATTCACCCCGCCCTTACTACATCGGATGTAAACGTGTCCGCCATAAGAAGTTCATGGTATCATATGCCACTACTTACTTGGCCAGAGTAAGCGATTAACACATGACACACATGACCTTTTTATAGTTTTCACATCACGCCCTATGTAAGTAACGCCTCTATTTGTTTCTCTTGGAAACAATATCCCGAATACATTTTCTATTCGGGTTATTCCAAGTTTTTAATCTACATATGCAACTTTTAATTTCTACTTATTTGTTGCATATTGCTATTTGTGCGATTATTTAAAATGTGCACCTGGTAATGTTTGCCCCGACGGGCGTTCTTTGCCATTAACCTTGTTCGCGGTCTTTACGCGATTTAGTCCTCGGTGAGCATGCTCCTCTTGTCATACTTCGGACCGTTCCATCATCATATCCACAATTCGTTTGACTCTTGTCGTCTTCAAACGCGAGTGTCCTTCAATTAAAACATTCACAAAAGTTAGTAACGTCAACTTCAATAATCGCCCGTATTATAATACAAGGCCTTTTCTACTATACGCGTCAACGCGCGTATTTTCGTCAACTATATCAATCATTTTAATTGGGGTAACGTGTATCACACGATAGCCCTATGTGTTGTTTACAACACTTTAGCATGCTAAACTATTAACATACATGTACTTACCGGATTTGCGATCAAGCCTCGAACCGAACACCAATCTTTATTAAGAGCATAAGGTTTAAGTCCAAGCACGGTTTTCCCCACCATACTTGAATCTCTTAAACCAAGGCTCTGATACCAACTTGTAACACCCGTTCTTATAAATTAAGGTTTAACGTATCATTTACGAAAAACAGTCATGTAATTAAGATTACATATGCATTGGAAATTACGGGTTTATTAAAACTTTTTACAATTTAAATAGTGTACAACATATCATGTGTACGTTCGTCGTTTAACATAATAACGATACATAGTGCGGAAGCTTATTTCGTGATCATGTTCGGTTCTTGCTCAACGCTTGATCTTCATCCGTGCACTCTTGGCATTCACCTATGATCAAAACCAACTTAAAAGTTAGTTTTGATAGTCAAATATTAAGTTCAAACAAGTACAGGGGTTAAAAATGACAAAAAATAACAATTTTCGGAGTTAGGGGGCTAGGTGTGACGCCAAGGGCCTAGGCGTCACGCCTAGCCCTGTTTTTCACAGCCAGTTTGTTCAGCTGATGCTGTACATACTCAGCACGATCTGATTTCACGGAAACGGCCATAACTTCTTCGTTATTGATCCGTTTTACCCGATTCTTTTTCCTACGCGTCCGTAATTTAATCCTCCATCTTATGGAGTTAAAATCCAACATCCAACATAAATAAATTTTTAGACTTTCAAGCCTTCGACTCGTTACCTTATTATCAAATTTTACCCGTTTATGCATTTTATCAAACAAACATATTTGTTTGATTCCTACATCACCTACACTTCTTCAAATTGATATTAACTATCATATTAGGTTCTAATCACAAGTTTATTTTACAATTTAAACCCGTTTTCGCTCGTATGCTTATTTTGACCCGTTAAGGTTATTTAAGCACTTTCGAGCCTAAAATAGCTTTCGATTGCTTCTAGCATTCCATTACCACATTTCTTATCCTATAATCTCCCACCACAACTGTATTTAAGGTAGATTTAATGTGGTGATCAATATAAACCAAGTTTTACCTCTCGAATCATCATTTTACGGCAAAAACTCAAATAGTGCTATATGGCTAATATAATACCTCTTTCGGCTTCTATACTTATTCTAAGTATTTACCTTGTCTTAAAACTCGTTTCCAAACAACTTTTAAAGGTTGTTTGTTCCAATTAGCCAACGAGGGCATTTTGGTCGATTTTGTTCTTTTTACTACGAAGGACTCTCTTTCCCATTTATTCGAACAAAATAGCATTTTTAACTACAACATGAATATGCGTACCTGGCCCGGATCAACAAGTAGACCCGATTTATACCTTGTTTTCATTATCACACAATCAATAGTGACGAAATCATCCGATTTGCTAATCGGTCCTGTTAGCATAAGACTTGACAACCATATTAGTCGATATTGTCAAATGGTGTTATCAACACCATTCGACCCGTTTGGACTACACGCCCAACGTTATCTATTTAATCAAAACATCGTTTTTGATTTCCAATTTATACATCCATTCATCCCGGATTTTATTAACATACCCTTTTTCTTTAAACTCTTTTCTTACAAAATTCAACCCATTTCGGCTTACACTATGGGTATCCTTTTAACCTTTATTTACACTAGTCGACATTTGACCAATTTCCATTTTTGTCCTTTTTCCCCCATTATTAGATTACACTACAAGGTAATCTTAACAGAAATCCATATTTCCAAAATATTCGTTATCCGTTTACAACGTATTGAATAAACGAGTATTCTACATAAGTGTGTAAATTACACTTACCTTGCATCCGAATTACGCTTTTCTTTACTCACTTGCTTCGATCAACCCGCTTTTTCCCCAAGTTTCACCTAGCTTGTTAAGCGCCTACTATCATCCATCATTCACAAGGTTGTTAGATTAGTCATTCTAAATCATGACTTTCACACCTTATGAATCTTTGACTACTTTCTTATTGAACTAAATCATAAATCATGAGTTTAATTCTTATGTCAAGACCCACTTCAAATCAAGTATGAATTCTTAACAATTTCCCTTTTTGTTCAAGTAGTTCTTTCATACAAGTTAGTATGGTGTTTATAAACACCAATACAACATAAATTTCATTAAATCATCCTAAACCCCTTTTTTCATAAGCTTTAACGCATAATTCTTTATAATAATCAAATCTGCGTTTTTACCCAACTTTTAGCATTTTAATCCTCACTTAGGCGTTTCATCAAACACCTAGCGGGTCAGATTTTTATATCATCAAAACCAAGTTTATGACTTGTAATTATCATCTAAATTAACTTCAATTAAACAATTTTACACAAGTCTTAACATCCATATTTCTGAATTTTACTCTTAACTTCAGATTATGCTAGAACAAGATCATCAATTCTAGGGTTTATCAAGTTTTCTTCAAGTTCATTTATCACCTACAATGGTGATTATGAACTCTATAATTAACATGAAATCTTTTAACAAGATTTCACCTAGGGTTCATCCCTAGACACCATATCCCTTCTAATTTCATTCATGCATGATAAAATCAAGCTAAATTTTAGTTTTTCACAATTAACCTAGAACTTGAGATGAATCAAAATACAAGAATTTTGCATACCTTTTGATCCCCTCAACAAGGTGATCACTAATTCGTGCTTGCAAATCGATTTGGAGCTGATTTGAACCCTCAATCTGATCAATTTTGACATGCTCTAGAGTTTGGTGGGGAGCATATGTCGCCCCCTGTGTTCTTGTTCGACCAGGCCTCACAAATGAGGTGTTGGGTTTTGTTTTTAATTAAAATTGATAATATAAGTTTCAATTTTAACAACATTGGCCCCTCTAATTTGATTAGTTAATTAAGTAGGGCACAACCTACTTATTTCCAATAATATTCCCCACTTATTAACTAGGTTAAACATTCCTAATTAAATTAGTGGGTTTTGGGAATCTATGACCAAGTTTAGTTTAAGTCCCGTTAACTCGGGCCTTCTACAAATTTTATTTCCCAAACACAATCTTTTTCTCTTTTTATTAAATATTAGATTTAGTTATATAAATTCTAATATTTTCTGGCTTAACTTTTACCACTAACGGTTCTTTAGCCGTCTTTTAGTGTTAACGTGGTTTGATTACCAAACCCGTTTTTTGGGGTGTTACAACCGAATAAATTGAATTATGTTCATGGTGTTTTAGAAGCAAATGGGTTTATAAATAAGATTATAGTTAAAAGGGTTGGATTTTGGGTCAATCAAGTATTTAAAGGACCTTTGTAGTTAAAGAAGGATGAAGATTGACCAAATTGCCCTCGTAAGCTAATTCAGACGAACGACCCTTATAGGTGGTTCGGAAATAAGTTTTATGATTATATAAATGCTTAGGATAAGTTAGATAGAGAAAAACATAAATTTTTGGGTCAAAGTGCTTTATATGAGTCTTTGCCGTAAAATGGTAATCCGAGGGGTAAAACTCGAAACATATAGATATCCACATTAAACCCAATACATATATAGTTGTAGTGGGAGGTTACTAGATAAGAAATGTAGAACTATAATGCTAGAAGGGAATGGCAGCGATTTCAAGCTTTAAAGTGCTTAAAATACCCTTAACGGGTCAAAATAAGCATACGAGCGAAAATGGGTTTAAATTGTGTAATAAACCTGTGATTAGAACCTAAAATGGTAGATAACATTTATTTGAAGAAGTGTAGGTGATATAGGAATCAAACAAATATGTTTGTTTGATAAAATGCATAAATGGGTAAAATTCGATAAAAAGGTAACAAGTCGAAGGCTTGAAAGTCTCAAAATTTATTTATGTTGGATGTTGGATTTTAACTCCATATGATAGAGAATCAAATTACAAACACGTAGGAAGAAACGGTTGGTTAAAAGGACAAGCGGATCGAAAGATACGAAAGTTTTCGTGTCAAAAACGGCAAAAAGGAAAGGAATGATGCAGGGGCCACCGTAACTTACGGTGGAGCTGATTTGGTTACGGTGCTAGACTACTGAATTACGGTAGGGAAATGTTAACACAGGGGCCACCGTAACTTACGGTGCCACCGTAAGTTACGGTGGAGGTCAGAATTGAGTTATTGTTTTGGGATCAAGATATAAATGTTGGATTTTCCTAATTTCCTCGTTGTAATAGTTATTTAATTATCAAAATTGACCTTTAAGTTGGTTTTGATCACAGGTGAATGTCGAGAGTCCCGAATGAAGATCAAGCATCGAGCAAGAACTGAACACACGTTAAACAAAGCTTCCGCAACATTGTTTTGTCGTTATTCTAAACGGCGAATTAAATCGCATTATGTATATCACTTAAATTGTAAAAGTTTTTAACAAACCCGTATTTCCGATGTATATGCAATCATTAATTACATGATTATTTTCGCAAAATATACGTTAAACCTTGATTTATAAGAACGGGTGTTACAACATATCGGATATATAAAAGTTATAATACTAATACAAACACACTAGCATAATTAAGTTTAATTATATATGTAATACTTTCCCTAAACTTGATTGTGCTTGGCTGCATACATGAGAACACTTTGATTTGCTTCATCGACGACCTTCATCGCCTGCTTGAAGTCGAATTTCCGACGTTTCTTTTGCATCTTCATGGCTCCTTCCCAATCATTACCTGCAAATATAGCATAATGTTGCATTACCTCTTCATCTTGTTCATCTCCTGCACTGCTTCTTCTCTCATGGCGTGTATCCGACGAGCCTTCACCTTCTCTAATCATTTCTTTGTCCGTCACTCTTCCCTGAACCATCTTGAATTTGTAATAATAAACTAGCACATCAAGATACATAGCATAAATGATACTCATAAACTCGCCATCATGATACTCATACCCCCATGTCTTTTGCAACAACCGGCCACATGTTATTATCAGTGACATTCCGGTAGCCACCATCATGTTCCACCACCATGTACAAGCCCAGGACATCTACTTTCTTGTTATCAGCCACGTAGGGAGGTATGGGTCTTGTAGAAATTCCCAGTTTGACAGTGATAAACCATGTCAACATGTCTTCGAATTTTCCCTCCAATTCGTGTTTATACTTAAACACAAATTCACCATTCCAACAGTGACTTGCAATCGGAGAAATCATGAAATTCCATTGGTCGAATAATCATTTGACTCCAATCCACTTCTTGAGAGGATAGATTCAGATCCTCAAAATAAGAATTGAGATAATTCTCCTTATGTTTTTCATTCACGGCATTTTATTCCACCACCCTCTGTTTCTCTTTTAAACCGAGTTCCTCTTCTTTGGTTAGACCATTCACATTATTCACTGAATTCATAACTGGTGCAGAAAACAGCGGAAATATTTTACAAGTGTCACCCGATTTTTTAACGGTATACCCTTGCAAAGTTAACTGATTCAGACTCAATACATTCTGGTCTAATTCCGGTGCATAGAATACACTTTGTATTCGTAATGCTTCGTTACTTGATCTGATCTCTACAGCCCCAATACCTCGAGTGAAAAGAAAATTACTTTCCCCTGATTTCGTTTCTACTCCGACTAAGTGTTTAATTCGCTTAAACACATTCAGATTACTGACAATATGATGAGGAAACACAAAACTATCATACCAGATATCGTCCCATTAGCCTCCTTCTGTTCCAGTAACTATCATATCTTGATGACTGATGACGTCGTCTTCTTGCCCCTGAATTCCGGTATCAATCGCTTGTTTGATTAACTGTGTGGCCTTCGTCTTGTTCCTTCGCCTTGCACGAGTAGATTTGGTGGCCTGGTTTATGACAATAGTAACATAATCTTACACGAGGAAACTTCTTTTCCTTTTTATACTTTTCATCGAGACAGTGTTGACAGGGCATTGTTGTTGATGTTGATTTGATTTCTGCACTCCTTGGCAACCTGGCTCTGATACCACTTTGTTGGGATTCAGACAAGTTTGCAGCGGAATTGAATGACATACATGATTCGGTAGTCATGATGATCAGGAAACGAATGTGCAGAAATAGTAATGAACAAGAGAAACGAAGGGAATAGAAAATGGACAATTTGAATAATCTGGAAATTGTCTTGGTGCCGGAACAGTTTGCCGGACTTCACATATTTATATGTGTGATGTTTGCCGGTTCCATTTGACGGGAATAACTGCCTATAGTAGTTTAAATTCTACCCGCTTATCACCATCATCATAAGTTATCATACATATCGGATATATATAAGTTATAATACTAATACAAACACACTAGCATAATTAAGTTTAATTATATATCTAATAATTAATAGGTGGGTATCAATAAACGATTGTAGATTTCGGTTTTAATCGCGTGTTTCATGTTCATAAGATAAAACACCATAAAAAATAGCCAGTTCATATAAAACCCAATAAAACTGTCACTTATTTATATATCATACAATTCCCATGGAGGGGCATAGTGTCAGGCAGTTGCTTGACACTTCCCCATTGATCCAGTCAAATTACGATTTTGTCCCGTTTAAATTTACAGTTTTGCCATTGTTTTGTTTTTTCCTCACAGCCAAATTACGATTTTGCCCTCAGTTCAAATTTACAGTTTTGCTATCGTTTTTGTTTTTTTCCCATGTCAAATTACGAATTTGCCCCAGTGTAAAATTACAGTCATGCCATCGTTTTAGTTTTTTTTTTTTTTACAAAACTATGGTAGTGTTTTGTTTTAATTGGTTGACTCGGTGTAATTTTTATTCGTGCCAGGCGGCTGCCTAGCACACCCCCATTTGTTCTGCTAAATTACATTTTTCCCCGGTTTAAAATAATAGTCTTTCCATCGTTTTAGTTTTTTTCTTTTGCAAAAGTATGTAAGTGTTTTGTTTTAATTGATTAACTCGATGTAGTTCTTTTGAGAACGTGTTATGAGTAGGAGGTACAAGTAACCGAAACATAGACTTACATATTATGAGAGATAAATATTCTACTTGATGCCCCACAACACGGGAGGGGCAATAACTAGTTTACTACATATACATTTACTACATGAGGGAATAGTGCCAGGCAGCTTGCCTGACACTTCCCTATTGGACCAACTCATTTTTAATTTAATTTTATTCTCAGTTAAAAATTACGGTTTTGTCCTTTGTTTAAAATTACGTTTTTGCCCCCAGTTCAAAATAAAATTATAATTCTGCCCTTAGCTCAAAATTACGATTTTGCCCTCAGTTCAAAAACCCATTTATTTCTATTCCCAATTTAAAATTACGGTTTCGCCCTCCGTTTAAAATTACATTTTTACCCACAGTGTAAAATTAAATTATGTTTTTGCCCCTAGCTTAAAATTACGTTTTTGCCCACAGGTTAAAATAAAAATATGTTTTCCCTAACTCATATTATGATTTTGCCATCAGTTTAAAATTATGATTTCGCTCCCAATTCCAAATATAATTACGACTTTGCACTCTGTTCAAAATTATGATTTTGTTCTCATTTCAAAAATTACGATTTCTCCCCCAGTTAAAAATTGTGATCTTGCCATCATTTTACTTTTTTTACAAAACTATAGTAGTGTTTTATTTTGCTTGGTTGACTCAATGTAACTTTTATTGTGTCAAGCAGTTGTCTAACACTCGCTCATTGGTCCTGACAAATTAGTATTTTACCCTCAACTCAAAATTACAGACCTGTCATCGTTTTATTTTTTTTAGCAAAACTATGGTAGTGTTTTGGTTTAATTAGTTGTCTCGGTGTATTTTTTTATATCGTGTTATAAGTAGTATGTACAAGTAACCTAAATACATGCATACATGTTATGAAACTAAGAAATATTCAATTTAACGCCCCGCAACGCGGGCGAGCATAAGTGTAATTTTTATTCGTCCATGCATGCCTGGTACATGCTCATTTGTCCTGAAAAATTACAATTTTGCTCCCAATTTAAAATTATAGTATTTCCATTGTTTTATTTTTTTTAGTAAAAGTATGGTAGTGTTTTTGTTTTAATTGGCTGACTCGATGTAATTTTTTTAGATCGTATTATAAGTAGTATGTACAAGTAACCGAAACACAGACATGCATGTTATGCGAGAGAAATATTCGGCTTATTGCCCCATAACGCGAACGGGACAAAAACTAGTTAAATAACATAGTTGAAAAAAAAACCATAAAAAACTTAGTTAAAAAACACACACACGGGAGGGGCAATAAATAGTTAAAAAAACACCCACACATTTCCTAATACTTTCAAAGTTCTACATTTCCTTTATACCCTTCCTAAGGTTTTGACTCTTTGTAGAATAACCTACACTATATATTAAATTTAAAATATAATATTTAGCATTAAATAAATAAAGTAGAAATTCATATATCTGGATTTTTAATTGCTTTACGTAAATTAAAATAAAGATACTAGTTGTTAATGTGAGGATAAATGCCTTCAAAGTTTGAATCTTCAATTTCATACATTTAATTAAATAAAGGCTCAGTTCTTAATAAGTTGTAGCATTTGATACCATAAGATCTACATGAAAATTAATAAGAATTAAAATACATCAGAATTTCTGATTTGGAAGTTAACAAAAAAATATTCATTAAAAAGAGATAAAATTAAAAAAAAAAGGATCTTAAATAGTTATGAATTGAAACATTGTTAAATGGAGATTGATCAAAACTAATGAGGAGCTATAATTACATAGACTAAAATTATTCTACAAAGTCTTCTAATTTAAGAAGTGTACAAAAGATAATAAATTGCAAAATATAACACAAGGCCACAAAATATAACACAATGTTAAGGAAAAAGACACAATAATCAGTCACACAAAGACACAATGACGCAAATATTGAAAATACATAATGTTAAATAAAAAGGCCCAATGATATAAACAAAAATTCTAGAATCTACAAGCTATAAATCTAAATTGAAAAACCTAAAATCTCATATCATAGAGTGCTCGATGAGACGGTTCAAATACGCTTGAACGAGGTCAGTCGAAGTCTGTTTGATACTCTTCTTACGACTTCTTATTTTTAGGAGCTTTGTATTTGATCATAACCCTAATTACAAATATTATATAAGAGTTAAAAGTACTTTTTTGTCATTAACATTTCTTATTAAAACTTACTCGTAGATTGTACATAAAACTATTTTGTAATTATATAACATTCTAATTTGTAACATTTTGGTGTTGTGGGAGTTGTACCTTGTGTTTTTATGGTTTTCTCTGTTTATTTGTGTTGTACCTTTTAGTTTGTCAGTTATACTCTTTTTTACATAAGCTAGCTAATGATTTTATCAAACTTCAAACCCTTCAATCAGATCAGAGAAAGAGAGAGAGAGAGCGATAGAAAGAATGTATAGGGAGAAAGGGAACTGATTCCATGGTGGGTGGGTTGAGGCGAAGCTGCAGAGGCGGTGTTCCATGGTGGTGGTTTACCGAAGAAGACGCCGTGGCATCCGGCGGTCCGGCGCATAGCGGAGTGTTTCGGAGTTGATTTTCTGTTTGAGTGTTTCGGAGAAGAAGAAGAAAGAGAAGATGAAGAAGGAAGGTCCCCACGACAACCGCGATAGATGTAGTAGCAGCGACAACTATTAGATCTGAACTGTCTCTCATCGGTACGCGTTTATTTCCAGATCTATTTGATCTCACAGTTCACCATACTCACTTTTCAATTTTCGTACACATAATATCCACTGATCATGTTTCGTAGCAACTGAAAACTAATTTGCATAGAAACTATACATAACTACACAATCATTCATGGCTGAGGTATTGAATAATGATGCTTCCTTCTACTTTGATGCATATTAATTCAATGTTTTACATTCATATTTCAAATTTTTGTTTAATCTGTGTATGACAAACACCTCGATTATTATCTGCATTGCTATTTGCGTTTATTAAATCGATAGGTTAACGACTGTGGTTGAATAATGTTGAGGTTAACATTTTGTTTATTGCGATTTGGTATATAGAATCTAGGTTTAGTTTTTTTTTTATGATATGATGAAGAACTCCATTAGAAACTTTATTGATATTTGCTTTTTTGGATCGACAGATTGATGATGTGATTGTGCTAGAATAATTTATGTGTGCGATTAGGTTTTTAGGTCTACTTTGATTATGCGCTTTTAGTTTTGAGATTGACGTTTTGTTTATTATGATATGATGTATAGATTCCAGGTTTAGTTTTTACTTTTAATGATGTGAGATATGGAATTAGGTCAAATAATGATTCTTTGTTGTATTGCAGGGAATTGGAAGAATGAAGATGGTGTAATGGGAATATGTATGGCAGGTGAAATTATTGTAAATTAAAGGTATTCCTTCTCTATTTTTAGGGTTTTTTGTTGCTTTGTTGCTGAGCCTATTGCTATAGATTAAAGGTAATTGTGGTTCTTTGATCTCAACCGATTGCTTGAATTCGAACCTATATAACAAAATCGAATGAACCAGCTAACTGAGAAATCCAAATCAAACCTAAGGTCGCTTGGTGGTAACGCGAAAGAAGTGGTTGTACTAGATCTATCTGATGAAGGACGTGTTCCGTAGATCTGTTCCTAAGGTATGTCTAATTTTGTCAAGTTAAAGAAAGAAAGAAGCAAATTAGGGTACTGTGTTTGTACGTGTTTGTTTGCATCTGCAGGTCTGTGTCTGGGATTTTTTTCCAAGTGGATCTCAGTAAAGGTTTCACTTATATTCAGGTATATATTTCAACTTCTTATGATTTATTAGTCCGTCTGCAGGACTGGTTTGATCTGTAAATTGCTTGAGTAAATTGCTCGACTGGGATTTGAATATTTTACTTGCACGTCACACCATTTTGATCCGATAAGTTTTAAGTAGAGATTATTTATGTAATCTTAATAGTAAAACGTATTGTACATGCTTATGTAATACCTTACACAGATACAATACATGTAAGTGTACTGTGCATGTTCATCAAGTTGAAATTGTTATTTAAGCAACTAAAATGTTTTTCAATAACTTAATAGATAAAAAAATTCACAATAATTATTTAGCAACAGTTATTACATACTATATTCGCTGAATAAGCTGACACTAACAATCTATTTTACTTTAAAATTTGTGCAGATTTAACAATAGCATGGAAGTGCAAAAGAGTTGTACACAAGTTAGCGTTGGTCAGATGTGTCGAGCAAGGTACAAAAACATTGTTATTTGTTGCAAGTTCAGTAAGAGAAGGAATATTTAGTTGAATATACCAAGCTAGCCAATGTGGATCGATTTGAGTCTATGGACTCTTTTTTAAGTTTTTCACCTATGTTATTAGTTTATATTACTACTTACGTTTTATTGTTGCGTGTCAACGCCAAAAACATGGTTGCGATCTCTTTGAGGTTTTAATTGAAGCTCGCATTTGCAGCCACTGTCATGGTCGGCGGCGTTGGTGCTTCTAAAGGTGAAGAGATTAATTAAAGAGATTTCATGTGTAATAACTTAAATGGAAGTATACCTAAAGGGAGGTGAAATATATCATCTTTGGCGCTCTTGAACATTAAAATGTTATGAAGTGAGGCTGCAAGTTTCATTGTTGTGTTTTCCACGGTTGATGCAATTTAGTGATCATATGAACCTACCTTTACATTAGGGAGAACTTGAAGTATAAAAGGCTATAACCTTCGTGTTTTTCATATTTGTTGCAGTGATTCGTGTTTCTTCCTTCCTAGCCCGCCCATGCTATATTTGTTGTAGTGATTCATGTTTCTTCCTTCCTAGCCTGCACCGCAACGCGGGCGGGTCGATCTTCTAGTTAAAACTTCTTATTAAAACTTACTCGTAGATTGTACATAAAACTATATTTTATGTTTGTTTGTCATTTTAAAAATAGTTTAGTTTTATGAGAAAGGTTATTGTACAAGAGGAAATAAGTGTATGAAGTATAGGAGAGAAGTTTGACCCTTGATTTTCAAGATCAATAGTTGAGATTAAGTGCTCCCCGAATATATAATTCAGATAACTAAAAACAAGAGAAATAAATGGAGAAAAGGGTAAATCAGGAACATCCAATATTGGTGACTTATAAACCTACCCCTCTTGATCCAATATTGTTGACTTATAAACCTACCCCTCTTGATTTTTAAATGGCTATAATTTATTCATACGTTAAAATTTTTCTATAAAAATTACACCGTATTAACGAGCATTTCATTCTCTTTAATTCGAACAGTCTATTGCTATAGTTTTCTTTAAAAAAAATGCAGGATTTTGAATGCGCATTACGTGATTTTGAATGCCCAGTAAATGACTACGTGATTTTGTATACCCATTTCCTGATTACATGATTCATATAGTATATTACGTGAAACCCCACTAAGTAATTACGTAACAATAGTTTACTATGTATTATTAAATGACTACATGATTTTAAATACACATTTCGTGATTACGTGATTTTATTATATTATTTATATGAAACCCCACTGAGTGATTATGTAATTACGTAAAAACAAAACATGTAATATATAATATTTCATATGGAATACCTAATATTTCAGGCATAATCACGTATTAAGGATAAATTATATATATATATAACATTAGTCAAATCAACCTATAATAACAACATAATACCATTAGAGATTTAGTCACGTAATAAAGCATAAACAATTAAGTTCTTATTATTTAATGTGTATTCATGTAATAAGCATAATTGTATTAACATTAGTTATAACAAATCATATTGAATGTGTAATCACGTAATGAATTTACATTGAATGCGTAATAATTTATGTTGATAGATATTCAAAAATCACGTAGTCATTTACTAGGTATTCAAAATCACGTAATAAGTATTAGGTACTCAAAATCACGTAATGGGTATTCAAAGTCTTTTATTTTTTTTTAAGAAAACTATAGCAATAGACTGTTTGAATTAAAGAGAATGAAATACTCGTTAAGACGGTGTAATTTAAAAAAAAAAAATATTAACGTATGAAAACGTTATAGTCATTTGAAAATCAAGTAGAAAACTAATTTAAGCGAAAAAAAACCATCATCCCTCATTGAAAAAGAGAAATGTATGTTTATGATTCTTTAGTACACTTCATATGAAATTCTTCTACATGATCTCTTGTCTTAGTTTCATATAACAAAGGAAAAGGAAAGACCCGTCTTTATCCAAAGCTTATGTATGAACATGATGAAACATATCTATACTATATAATAAAAGAAACCATTTTGGGGACACTTGTCATCATATCAGGCCATGTTTTACAGATAAGTATTATTTTAGTTTAATCCTTTTTAATTAATTATAGATAATCCTCCTACTAAATATTATTTAGTATAATTTCTTATGGATAATTATTATTTAGTTTAATCTCCTTCTAATTTATAATATTATTTATTTAACTAATAGAGTAAACTACGATTTTGGCCCCTGTGGTTATATCACTTTTACTCTTTTAGCCCAAAAAGAATTTTTAACATCTGAGCCACTGTCTTATTTTTCTAATTTTTTGGCCCCCAACGACTTTTTTTTAACCATTTTGGCCCCTAACATTTAATGGATGAGGTTAGAAAAAAAGATATTGGGGGCTCAGATGTTAAAAAATTCTTTTTTTGGGCTAAAAGGGTAAAAGTGATATAACCACAGGGGCCAAAATCGTAATTTACTCTAACTAATATTATTTAAGATTTATACATTTATAGAGTTTTAAATAATGGGTTAAATTTATTGAGACTTCGTTAACAAATTTTGCTACAACAAAATAATCTATTTATATCAATCTAAATTTTTATCTATACTATATAATAAAACATTAATGTGTGACACATTTCGTTCATTGTACGTATTTATTTTATGATTTTCTCGCATCACTTCCAAACTTATCTTATATTAATTAAATAAATAAATGAATAATGAGCTAATATTAAATTTTATCCTACTTTAAATTTCGAATACCATTCTTCTATTTTTCTAATAAAATATTATCCGAAATTGTAAATTGTTAATTCAAAACATTTTAAATAAAACAAATTATTTATCACGAAAACCAAACTTTGTATTAATATATTAAATATTTTTATTTTCACTATACAAAATTACATTTACTAACTTTTTTATTATTTGGTATATAAAATTACATTTATTTAACTCGTGTAATAAATGAGGTTTTTTAAAGATGTATTATTTTATTATTTGGTAAATAATATTATATTTATTCAAACCGTGTAATACATGTGGTTTTAAAGATATAATTTTTTTTATTTGGTATATAAAATTACATTAATTCAACCCGTACAATATGGTTCTTATCTATATAACTTTTTATTATTTAATACATAAAATTATATTTATTCAACTCGTGCAATAAATGAAGTTTTTAAAGATATAATGTTTGATTATTTAGTATATAAATTTATTTACTCAACCCGTGTAATACACGGGGTTATAACCTAGTTCTATTTATATTAAACGATTGCGTTATTTTTTAAATGCAATGAACTTGGAACGATATTTGAAATTTATAATATTATTATACATGTCAACGGATGATCGTATGTAACACAATAATCGAATATTCTACACACATTATTTCAGAAGAACCAGTTAATCAAATAAACTTATCTCAACTTATTATTTATTTTAAATAGAATATTAATTAAGTTAAAGGAAACGTAAAATCTCGTTGGTGTTTACATCGAATTATAGTTTATACTCGTATACACATGTACTACAAAATAATGAAATTGTGACGGATCGACTTTGTCACTAGATAGTTGTTATATAGTATATACAATAACTTTATTAATATCAATGTTAAATTTGAGTTATTACTTGTCAATTATTAGAGTATCAATTTTTTGATGTTATTATGGTTTTTATATGATACAATATTTCATCATTTATATTTATTACATAGCTAATTTGTGATAAACATTTAAAGACAAGGTGAATAATTGAATATATTATAAATATTATTTATCAACTAATGATTTTAATGCATTAACATATAGCAAATTGTAAAGACATGAAACACAGTCCAGGGGTGCTTTGTGTAATTAACTCATATATTAAAAAAAAACATATCTCAGGAATCAAGATGCACAACATATAAAAAAAATATAAAAAACACATACCAAGATCAAGATGAGCAACATA